>BPLQ01003025.1:1094740-1125761 GCA_021605075.1 Caerostris darwini
TTTAAAGCGCTTGTGAACAATTTTGCTTCTTTGCCACCATTCCTTATATACCCCTCTCTTACACTCTCGTCATTGTGACGTATATCCGCGCCATCTGGTGGTTTCCTGTAATTTGCATCTTCTTCTTCAAGATGTATGTGATAATTCTACAGGTGAAATTTTTATTTTAGAGTTCAATATCTGTGTGATTTTGAATTATCCTTAATTTATGGACATGAGTGTAAATAAAATTAAACTTTGTTTTCATTTACTTGAAAATAAATTCTTTGTGAAGTGTTAAATTCACATTTGTCACAAAATGTTACCTTTGGCAATTTAACAAAATGAAAAAAACCCACAATGAGAAATTCAAAAAGATCAAAAGCATTAAAAATACTTCTGACAAACATGAACTACTCAACAGAAATCAAATTAATAACTTGCCGAAGCAAAAGTGGCACGGACGAGATACGATCTTTGAATGATGTGAAGAGTTTGCTTCGATTAATAGAACGTCTTGCCCACAAGATCCTCCCACAAAGGCAAGGCCGTTCTCTTTTCCTACCGAAATCGATAGAATCTCCACTCAAGTTCTGTCTGCGAGTCTTCGTGCTGTCAGTGCACTTTTTGGGGTGGAGGATTCTCCAGCAGAGCACTGGAACTCATCATTTTAAGTCAGCAGTTATCTTTGTGTGATAACGGTGGAGGAACTTACCGAATCAAGTATGGAGACGAGTGTTTCCGGGAAACTTTCTCTTTGGAAACAGCAGATTTAATCTCGAAAAGGGCTTTCTCTTATTTAATTGGAATAATTGTTCTTTGCCGCAGCTGTTTAGTCAAATATTGTATTGCTATCAGAAATAATATTTTAAAAATATTTATTTTGATAAATGTAATTTTGCAAAATATTTATTATGATAAATGAAAGTTTATAAAATATTTATTTTATTGAATTTCGTTTGAATAGTATGAAGACATATTTAATTGCAATGTAATGGTTATATAGGGCCCTGATGGCAGTGTGACTAGCTCTCTGGCTCGCAGTGCCATAGGTTTCAGTTTAGCGTCCCGGCGGTGTCATGGATGTTGGTAGTGGTTCGGAATCCACTTCAAACCGTAGGTCCGGATCGAATATGATTGTAGAGTATTGGGAATAGGGCTGACAACCGTACCCCGTTGCCTTGAATGGCCGAGTGAGATCCAAAAAAAATTTATTTCGATAAATATAAGTTTACAAAATATTTATTTTGATAAATGAAAGTTTTCAAAATATATTTTCTTATAAATGAACGTTTACAAAATATTTATTTTATTGAAGTTCATTTCAGTATTATGGAGACACATTTCGTAGCAATGTAATGGTTATATAGGGGACTAATGGCCGAGTGACTAGCTCTCGGTACCATAGGTTTCAGTTTAGCGACCCTAGCGGTGCCATGAATGTTTGTAGTGATTCGGAATGCACTTTAAGAGGGAAGGTCCCGTTCTCATATGACTGTAGAGCGTCATGGATCCAATCAGACTTCTACTTACGGGAGCTTCTTCACAACAGAAGCTGCCATCTTCCCTTCATCCACGAGTAGACAACTCATGTCTGCCGGACACTGAGAACACAATACACACACTTACCCTACCCCGTAAAAATAAAAACATCACCTGCCTCGAGTAGACGGCCTTGGCGACTTACGGATTACACACCATTGAGGCTCCTAGTCTTATGAAACAGTATCTACAACAAAGCCACCAGTGGATTGAATCTCCGACCTAATGCTCACCAGAGATGCACGTTGCCATGTGTTGCGCAAAATATTATAAAATATTGTATGTTGAGTTATGTAATGCAACTCACTTAGAAATTGTAATTTGATAAAGATTTAGTGATTTTATACAAACAAAAAATAAATATTCACGTAATTAAAATTAAATCCTTGTTTTCATTGCTTTGAAAATAAATTCTTTGAACAATTAATTTCGTATTTGTCACAAAATGTTACCTTTGGCAATTTATCAAAATGATTTATGAAAAAACCCACAATGGGAAATTCAAAAAGATCCAAAACATTAAAAAACACTTCTGCCAGACATGAACTACTCAACAGTAATCAAATTAGAAAAACATTTGGCAATTTAAGAAAAGGGCTTATAAAAAACAAATCACAATTGGAAAATCACAAAGATTAAAAAAATACTTCCAGATACTTCTGAACTACTCATCAGAAATCAAATTAATGACTTGTCAAAGCAAAAGTGGCACGGACGAGATACGATCTCGAATGATGTGAAGAATTTGCTTCGATTAATAGAACGTCTTGCCCACAAGATCCTCCTACGAAGGCAAGGGCCATTCTCTTTTCCTACCGAAATCGATAGAATCTCCTCTCGAGTTCTGTCTGCGAATCATTCTGCTGTCAGTGCACTTTTTGGGGTGGAGGATTCTCCAGCAGAGCACTGGAACTCATCATTTTAAGTCAGCAGTTATCTTTGTGATAACGGTGGAGGAACTCACCGAATCAAGTACAGAGATGAGTGCTTCCAGGAAACTTTCTCTCTGGAAACAGCAGATTTAATCTTGAAAATGGCTTTCTCTTATTTAATTGGAATTATAGTTCTTTGCCGCACCTGTTTAGTCAAATATTGTATTGACATCAGAAATAATGTTTTAGAAATATTTATTTTGATAAATGGAAGTTTACAAAATATTTATTTTATTGAAGTTCATTTCAATAGTATGAAGACATATTTTATTGCAATGTAATGATTGTAAAGGGGCCTGATGGTCAAATGACTGGCGCTTTAGCCCATGTGTCTTCGGGTTCGTGTCCCGGCGATGCTATAGATGTTTGTAGTTGTTCGAACTCACTTTAAACTGTAGGTCTCGGTCTAATAGGACAATAAAGTATTGGAAATAGAGCTGACCACCCTACCCAGTTGGTAATAATTTGAATACAGATATATGTGGGGACCGATGGCCGAGTGGCTAGCGCTCTGGCACTCGTTACGACAAGTTTTGGGTTCGAGTCCCGGTGGTGCCATGGATGTTCGTATTGCTTCGTAATCCACTTTAGTGAGTAGGTCCCGGTCTCATATGACAGTAGTAGAACGTCAAGGAGCCATGTCATATTTCTACCTACGGGTGTTCCATCACAACAGAAGCCGCTCTCTCTTCCCTCCATCCATGAGTAGACTACTCATGGGGTGTTCCGTGATCTGTCAGACACTGAGGATTAGCCACAACACACACACATACCCTATCCCGTAAATATAAGAACATCACCTGCCTCAAACTCTGCCAGAAGGCAGATTGCCTTGGTCCATCATGATGTTGTTGTCCCAATGATGATGATTATGTATTGATTATATGATTCACAAAAAGAATAAGTTACCTACACAATTGTTTAATAAAAATTGACTAACATTTATTTATATTTAAAACTTCTATACGCTAAAAAAATAAGCGTTAAATCATCAATGGCAGAAATACAGCATTATTAACAGATTTGGTGTCTATATAAAATATGTTATAGGCATTAGAAAACCATATCAATTGCAAACGTTGTCATATAGCAATGGAGCGATTTATCAGATGTACAAAACATAATTCTTCACAACTTTTTTCATGAAAAAAAGTGAAATTTCGGGAAAATTTTGAAAAAAAAAGTTAAGTATCTATCTGAACTTATATGTTATACGCGTATTTATCAAGCATTTAAAAAGATAAAAACACACACACACAAATTTAAATGCCTATAATAATGAAATGATAGTCTTAATGTTTTAGCACATTACCATTGTAACATTTCGGCCTATACTAGACCTATAATGGCTCCAAGAAGAGGGCCTCTTTCAGGTTCATGGGAACACTTTAAATTTTCCTACAATAATCATTTTTATATACAGAACTCAATTTACATGAAGTGAAAATTAAAGATATAAATTAAATAAAGTGAAGTTTACTCCAAGAACGGAGATTTTCAGTGTTCTTGAGTCTACAACAATCTAAAACACGTGGTCTGAGTCAGACCTTAATTATCACAAAGCGTGATACACGAAGCCACAAGGGACTCATTCGAAAACAGGCGGAACACTGACCTGTTCTGTTTTTCTCTGAAAACAACACTTTTTGTCGACTAATCGCAGAACTCTCTCCTTTCTTCTTAATTAACATTCCTTTAAGAAAATCTGTCAAGAAAAGGGGGTGGGGTCAGCTTCCTCACTTCTCATTGGCGTAGACATTTTCTTTGCCCATGGTCTATCCCCAATCACGATGCGACAACTCATGGTGTAGTCCATATTCCATCTGTAATTATTTCGACCTGAGAAAGTCACAAGGACAATGATCTCATTGTCCATGACCCTTATTATTTTCTATCAGATTTGAGTGACATGTTTTTTCTGATGTCAAATCTGAGTAATAAATTATTACATACTTGTTAAGGAATATACATTCCTTTCTCCTGGGAACGAAATGCAACACCATCATAATAAATGAAAAAATGGAAAAAAAGCGAATTTATGTTTTAAATATTAATAAAATAAATAAAAAACACAATATGTATTATCACATACATCTTTATTCAAATTAATTTAAATAAAAAGAATGGTCCCTTTGGAATCACCTTTTCACTATTATAAAACTGAACACGCTTTTTCAGCATTAATAATACTTATTTTTTTCTAAGAAATGTATTTAATTAAATACAGTGTACCATACCATACTTATTAATAAATGAGATACTTAAGTTTTTCCTCGAAAAACTTATTTTCAAACTAATAAATGTTTTATGCAACGTCATTTCTTATATACGGATTGAGACATTACTGTTTCGAAATTTTATTCTTTTGTTTTGTCTAATACTATATTTGTTGGCTATTACAAAAAGAAAATAATTAAAAGTATAGTTATCATGATATGATAATACATGATAATAGTCAAAAGAATATATCAAAGTTTTACAATTCCAGGCATAAATGGAGAATGAAGTATTTCAAATTTTATAAGAAACGTTATCATATTCAATAGCCAAAAGAATGTACTAAAGTTTGAAGATATTAGTCGTAAATGAAGAATGAAGTATTCCAAATATAATAAGAAGCATTATACAGCTTAGTACGCATGGGAAAATGCCAAAAGTGATAAATATGAAACTTCAAAAAGAAGGAATTGATCAACGCACTACGAGTACTCTTAGTCCTTGGATATACAATTGTTTAAAAACCCAACCAAAAACATGAAAAGTGATTAAAAACCATAATACGAAACACTCCAAGCAAAAGCCAAATTCAACAGAAAATTCCTGAGGATTAACGTTATTCATAAATCATTTCAATGTTTAATGGGCCAAAACTACCATTTTTCCGCCAAAATTTGCAAACCTGGAATGGAGTTTTATTTGCTTGCTGCACTTTTTGGATTGCGCTACGAACCCCAAACCAGGACAACATCATGTTCACACATGATAAAAGTTTATTGATATAAAGTTGGTAGTACAAAAACTCTTTTAAATGAAGAGGGCTTAGAAAATAAGTTTTTAAGCTGTAAACTAAATGTAATTTAAACACTTTCCAGCATAGTTCTAAACATCGTAACGCTATTTAATTATTTATAACAAGTCGTACGCCTTAGAAATGGCTTAGTCAGCAAAGCCTATATGCGTGCTTTGCAATAATTTTCTAAAATGCATGAATAGGCTAAACAGGCTGCCGATATTTCATTAAACATTTCACATTGTAACCCCAGTCACGTGAATCGAGAAGTTAAGCGCAGTGTTTAATCGGCAGACGAATGGAATGTCTAACAGGGAGCGACTGAAAATTCACTGTACACCTCTCTCTTTCACTGCAATAAATTCCAATTCTAAACAATAATTTATCACCTTAATTCTCGTAATGCAGTTCATAAAGAAAACCAGATTATCACATAGTATGAAAAATGGTATAATCTGTTTTCCTACAAATTTAGATATTCTTCTGGTGGGTTTGTAATAATAAAATAATGTATTTTGTAAATTTCAGATTGCAATGTATGAAGAAGAAATAAAAAGGAACTAAATGTATGTGAAGGGAATAAAAGAGCTAAAGTTTTGAATTTTTATAGTGACAAAAGATTTAAAAACGATAAAATAAAAAAACACAATAAAAAAAAAAATAAAAAAATAAAAAAAAAAAAATAATAATAATAATAATAATAATAAAATAAAATAAAAAAAACAATAAAATAAAATAAAAAACAATAAAATAAAATAAAAAAAATAATAAAATAAAATATAAAAACAATACTAAAATAAAAAATTAAAACAATAAATTAAAATTACTAAATTAAAAATACTAAAATAAAAATAATGAAATAAAATACAAAAACAATAAAATAAAAAAAAATAAAAAAACAATACAATAAAAATAATAAAATTAAATGAAAAACAATAAAATAAAACTAGTAAAATAAAATTAAAATAAAATAAAATTAAAAAAAAAACAATAAAATAAAATAAAAAAGCAATGAAATAACAATAATAAAAAAAAAATTATAATAATAAAATAAAATAAATCAATATAATAAAAATAATAAAATAAAATAAAAAAGCAATAAAATAAAATATCAATTTGTTCAATGAATAATTATTGTAAAATTAAAATAATAGGAGTACAGTTTTCTTTAATCAATTAATTACAATTTTACATTATTTTGCTTTCGCAAATAGCAAATTTACAGTACCAAGGAATAATAAAGTCAGATTAAAAAAAAAATGATCGTTCACATTAATAATGTTAACTCCACAGAATAAAAAAAGGTCATAAATTAGTCGCTGAACTTTTAAAATATTCTTTCGTCTCCACAATAGTTGTATTTTGCAAAGAAAAGCTGCATTTTAAATGAAGAGATTTCTATTACATCATTAAAAAAAGTAAATTAAATTACTAGATAATTCAGAAAATGAAATAAATTAATACCTTTTTCTATCGAAAAACATATTTTCAAACTGATAAATGTTTTCTACAACGTCATTTGTTATCTAAGAATTAAGACATTACTGTTTCGAATATGTTTATTGTTTTGTTTTGGCTAATACTATATTTGTCGGCTATTACAAAAAGAAAATAATTATAAAAAAAATATATTGCAATAAAATTGATTACAAAAACTCTTTTAAATGAAGAGGGTTCAGAATATAATTTAAACGCTTTCCAGCATAGTTATAAACATCAAAACGCTGTTTAATTTTTTATAACAAGTCTCACGCATTAGAAATGGCTTAATCAGCAAAGCCTTTACGCGTGCTTTGCAGTAATTTTCTAAAATAGATGAATAGACTAAACAGGCTGCCGATATTTCATTATAAACATTTCACTTTGTAAACCCAGTGACGTGATTCGAGAAGTTAAGCGCAGTGTTTAACCGGCAGACAAATGGAATAAGCTATAATTTATCATCTTAATTCATAAAGTAAACCAGATTATCACTATGAAAAATGATATAATCTGTTTTCCTACAAATTTATATATTCTTGAGGTACGTTAGTAATAATAAGTTATTGTGTTTTGGAGATTTCAGATTTTGAGAAGAAATAAAACTGAATTAAATATATGTGAAGGGAAAAGAAAGTGCTAAAATTTTGAGTTTTTATAGTGCCAAAAGATTTAAAAACAATAAAAATAAAATTAAAAAAACAAAAAACAATAAAATTAAATTAAAAAAACCATATAAAGTAAAAATAATAAAAGAAAGGAAAGGAAATAATAAAATAAAATAAAATAAACATTAAAATAAAATAATTAAGAAATTAAAAACGCGATAAAATTAAAAAAAAAAACTATAAATAATATAAAAAACAATAAATAAAATAATAAAATAAAACAGACATTAAAATAAAAATAATAAAATAAAGTAAAATAAAACAAACAATAAAATAAAAATAATAAAATAAAATGAAATAAAACAAACAATAAAATAAAAATAATAAAATTAAATTAAATATAAATTTGTTCAATGAATAATTATTGCGAAATTAAAAAAATGCGAGTACAGTTTTCTTTAATCAATTAATTACAATTTTACTGCAAATAGCAAATTTACAGTACCAAGAAATAATAAGGTCAGATTAAAAAAAAATTATCGTTCCCACTAATAAATTTAACTCCACAGAATAAAAAAGGTCATAAATTAGCCGTTGAACTTTTAAAATATTCTATATATATATTGTATAACATATATATATATATATTGTATATTGGAAAAAATTAATTAATTTTTAAATTTAAAAATAAATTTTCATTCCAGAGATCAAAGTTGTGAAAATTGAAGAAATTTTTCCAAATTTCTATAAATTTTAGTTAACACTGGTAAAATCATAAATAATAGTCCATAACAACTACTGAATTTCCTTCCATTTTCATGTCATGTTTTACTGACTAATAACTTTCATATTAAGACAGAGACATATTAAGTCTAGACCAAGGGTGATTAACCTTTTTAGGAAGAGTGCCCTGGAAAAAAAGAATTTATGTGTTCCACTTCCTATTTTCCCAATATACTAAAAAACATAAAAAAGTGAAAAAATGTCATTTATAAGCTGATTATGGGATTTTATGCAAATAGAGCATTTTTTTTTTCGTGTAAGTCTGAGTAGTGGAGATTTAAAAATTAACATAATAAATAAAACAAAAGTACAAATTTAGGGTTTTTTTGTATTATTTTTGTTAATAATCATTTTTAACAGGTCAGTCAGTTATTTGATGCATAAAATAAAACTGATTAACTTGAAACACTTAATTCTAAATATTTTTTAAACATTAAGTACTTAATCAATGTGACTTTTGAATTTTTTAGTTTTTTTTACCAAGCCATCGATATTAGGATTTCTTGAAGATGTTAAAAAAATTATGTGGTTTAGATACATATCAGTTAATCTTGAACAATATTTTGATTATTATGATAATAACGGGAAACATTTGTTCACAAACATTTCTTGATCCAAACCGTCAACAATATCAGAGAGCCAAATCATATAAATTTCGAAAATTCAATAAAATTTGAAGTACTTGTAGTTGGAAGAAGTTCCTTATAATTGCTTTTTAGTATAGTATGGTGCAGTAGGTCAATAATTTCTCTTTGGATTTCAAGTGGGTAACAGTTAATGTCTAGCTGAGAAATTGATAAAGGATTTTTTAATCGTCTCGAAAATCATTAAACCTAGCACGGAATGAATCCGGCAAATTTATATTAAATTTTTAAATCTGTCAAAATTTTTAGCATTATTGACTTCGAGAGACAGTTCCTGCATCAATGTGAAATGTAAAATGTGTTAATGTTTTTTTTTCTAATGCTGAGACAAAAAGCAAACATTTGATCACAAAAGAAGGCACAGGAACTACCAGTGTAAGAAAGATATAATATTTTCCCTGTAATCTTAAATTTAATTTATTTAAATGCCCCATTATATCTTTGAGAAAATCTAAATCCCATAGCCAATCTTCATCCTTAAGTAGTAAGTACTCACAAGGAAGTTCCTTGTTTTCTTCCAGATGTTTTAAAACACAATCCTTTAAATTTTAAAATCTTCAGTTACTTCCGGGAATAGCTCACGAAATCGTCATTGATTCAAAGCTCGAGCTCATTTTCAACTAATCCGCTTCATTCGCGTTTAAAATCAACTGAGCCTGAGTGTTGCACTTGCTCTTATTAAAGAACATAACAACCATAGCAAGACACTACAGTGTCAAATCAAAGCAACTCAAGCCATTGGGTTCGTCCCACGATCACGCTGTCTTACTGCATCGTTGTACTGTTATTAAGTAGTGTCACTTTATGGTACTGTTGTATTCAGTAGCGCTTTAAGGATTTTCATTAAGTTCCTGAAGACCTCATTATTATTTTTTCAATTTTTCAATAAGTCTTTGTGGGCCACTGTTAAAGCTCCGTCATACCACACTGTGGCACGCGAGTCACGGGTTGGCCATCCGTGATCGAGATGCTCAGTTCAGATTCCCAGGTTCAGCTAGACTCAAATAGATCAGTTTTCAGAAGTATTAAGTATAGTATACTTGTCTTATTTTCTTCGCCAAATTTTGACTTTTAAGTTATAGTAGATATAATCAAAAGTTATTGATGTTCAATAATACGGAAATAGTATTAATAAAGCTACTAATATTTTAGTTTTTAATATTTACTATGGAAAAAAAAGCAAACCATTTATTTTAATGAAATTATTTCATATATTGGGCTTTTTGAATCAAAAGTATGAGTCAATGAAGGGTCAATTGTCTACGTCATTCTAATAAACAAAGATGCCACCTAAAAAGTTCCCAGTATTTATTTTCATTACAAAAATTAAATAAACCTAAATAATTGAGATTCTTCTTATATTTTTTAAATTAAAATTCCCGACTAGATTAAAAAAGCACATTATAAATAAAACTGAATTTTCTTTAACAAACGGCAAAAGGTAAAAAAAAAGATAAGGAAAATAAAACCAAATGCTCATTAGGTTCAAAATAGATATAAGGGTGAAGAATGGATCTACAAAATCTGTTGGACATTGTTACCGATAATGTTCTTAATAAGATCGTAACCTAAAAAGATACGATTTTTACTTTCTCAAAGACAAAAGGAACAACTTGGTAGAATGAGAAATATAGATAAAAATTTTGAAAACGAAAGCAACATCTATTGATAAGTGGGTTCGTTTTGAAAAAAAAAAAAAGAAAATATGTGAAGTAAAAAAATGAAAGATTACTATTGCAGCAAATACAAATTTCTTCAGATTGATAGGAAGATAAAAGTTATTCGTTTAAAATTGATAGATGTTCTTCAGATAAAGAAGAGCAAAGTTAATCTTGTGTTCCATTCCTAAAAAAGAGGTAGGTAAACAATAGCGTTGCTTCAAAGTTAAGTAATAATAAAGTAGCTATTGTTTTGGCAATAACACTTGAAAGTGTAGGATGTGATTCGTAATAGTACAAGGAGAATAAATTCCCTATGCGGTTCTGAGAAGAAAAAAAAAACCAGACAAAATAATGCTCAAGATTTGAAAAATTTAGTTCTAAATTGTTATTTGTTCTAATTTCTTTGATTGTTTACTGGGACAAAACACAGTAGCATATATTGTACGTAGTGAAACTGCTGATTGACTCTAATAATCGGGAATATCATTGTTTAATAGTTGCACAATAGGTGCATATTGCATTGAACCAACGAAAATTTATATTTTATGTAAAATGTAATAAAATATATTTTATATAAAATATATTATTAGTAAATATTTTACTATGATATTTTATTGCAGAATTTCATGGTTCATTTAGCACATATGAAATATATATTTTTTTTTTCAATATATAACATAGGAAGTATATTTTAAGATTTCGGACTGTATAATATCAATTTGTAATCTAGGGTAATTCCAGTTTTGATCAATGAACAGATGGATTTAAGTTTACGATAAATAAATTGTTTAACTATAAAATATTTATACATCATTTTATAAAAAAAAAAAATTGTCGCAAAAAATAGTGATTAACTTCTACTTCATAAATTACTACTGTCCCCTAAAAGTAAGAACAATTTTCAGTTTAAAATTCCCGGGGCTTAGGAAATTTCAATTTTCTTTCTTTTTTTGGTTGCTGGCACTGTACTTGACATCTGTGATAAAAAATTGCACAATAGGTGCTGCTTTAATGCCTGTATTAATTGAGCAAAGAACTTGCATTACAGTTTGTTTGCGGAACCGTAGAGAAGGTTGCAGAAGGCATTCGGTGAGCATTCCTGTATCGGAAAGAAATGTTTAGAAGTGGTATAAATAGTTCAAATAAGGCAGCGAACGCGTTGAAGACGAAGAGCCCTCTGGTCGAACCTCCACCTCAAACGACAAAGCTCATGCCCAAAAAATTAAAGGTTTGTTTCTTGCAAATCATAGATTTAAAATTAGAGACCTTGCTGAGGATGTTGGAATTTCAAAAAGGATCAGTCAATTCCGATTCGTACCAAAACACTGAATGCGCCAGCTCACACTGCATTGATTCTTCGTGACTTTTTAACCAAAAATGAAGCCCATATCGTTCCACAACCACCGTACTCACACCGTGCGACTTCTGGCAAAATAATTTCAAATAATATCTACCCATACATAAAAGGTGAGTGGAAATAGTCCTGTTATATTTTAGTCAAGATCTCAAGGTTACCTTTCAGAAAATTAAGAAATTCAGAGGAGATTGAAGAGAGAATTATTCATTGTACAAAAAAAAAAAACTTTGTTTTAGTGACATATAGCATTCTGCGATTTTGTATTATTTAAATTGAACTTTTAATTGAGAACCGATATTGATACATTAACTCATTTTACCAAAACACGTAGAGAACATTCTTGAAAATGCCGATACCTTTTGTACCACGTTAAATTATATGCAAATATATATTAAATTCGAATCAAGTTTCATTTTATGATACTGAAGTTGATATTCCAGAAAAAACTAATGTAAGAATGTTTTTGATGAAATTACATCTGAAAATAGAAAATATTTGAATTTGTTATAGAACTTTGAACTAATATTAAAATTCGTTATCAATGTTAAATTTTACTGAAGCATTACCTTTACTTTATCTTAAACATTTTTAAAAAAATTATCTATTGTATATCACAAATGCATTTCTTATACTGACCAACCATTAGAGCAATTCGGACGTCTGACATTTTCTACAGTAAATAAAAAGTAAACCTTTTCATTTCTAATCAATCAGTTTCGCATCATGTGCTAAATCCTAGCAATATAACTAAAATGTAAGTTATTGTCTTTTCAGAATGAAGGTTCCAATAAGTAAATGGCAAGAAACAGAAAACTGATGTGGCTGTTTGAAACTGGAAGTACCATACAACAAAAGAAAAAGCCTCCTTTACGCTTTTTGCATAGATAACGGAAGAGCGGAAATATTTTCTTCCTTTTCGGTTCCGGTTAGGTGGAGTTTTCTGGCTCTAAGTCGATGTCCCAGAAAAAATAGAATTGGAAATCATTTTCGTCAAGCTTACTATAAGCCTGATTAGATTACTTCCTGAAGTGGAAGTGGAAGTGTTTTCTTTGAATGTCTCGCAGAATTTTGAATTGCCCACTAACATTTGCTTCACTATCTGGTCACCGTAAATTTTGTAATAAACATTTAAAAAAATTCCATTATATAATATTAGAGCTGAAAAATAAAGTAGGTAACTTAACTTACTAGTACTTTTTCAATTCCTACTATTAGTACACACTCTCACTATATATATATTTATAAATCTTGTTCAAATTTTCAATCGTTCATAAAATACTTTTTTCATCCACTCAAGATCAAATACATTTTTTAAAACTTGTAGTGGAGGACACTTGATGTTAATACAATTTTTTCAAATATTAATTCATTAATTAAATTAAATTAATTAATTTTAGATTTATATGGGAGAAAAAAAATTCTCTTATGTAAGATATTTAGCAGGATATAAATTTAGGAATAAATACTGTAAGTGACGAAGCGTGTAGATCGCAAGAAAAAAAATTTTCTTTTTCAGATTCTTTTTCAATCTGTGTTCTAGTCTGAGTCAAGGAGGGAACAAAATGGAAAATGAAACATGTGAAGTGGAAAGTCGGTAGTGGGAGAGATGGAAAGTCGGTATGTGTGAGAGAGAGAGAATTTTTTCTAACTTAAAAAAACTGAATGAAAATTATTTATAAAGGACTTTCTGCAATATAGGGAAAAAAAAGTAGGAATTCACTTAATTTTTTTTTTTTTATATATTACTTGTTAAAAAATAAGTAACACTAAGATTTATTATCATTGTTAAATTTTACTGAAACGTTATCTTCAATTTATCTTAAAAAATATTTATAAATTATAACATCTATTTATTAATTAAATTATTTATTTGTTTATTAAATTATTTACTTATTTATTGTAACATTTTACATTGATTTAGTTTATAATTTATGTTTTCTTATTTTTAAAATAATATGGTTATATTTTGTGAGATTAATTTTTAATATTGCATTTAAATTCACCTTTAAAAATTCTTGTTTTTAAATATTTTAACGTTTTTTCACTTATTGCTTTTATATTAAACTTGCTTAATCAGTTTGGTTACTTCACATAAATTTGTAAATTTAATTGATTGCAATAATTTAAAGAAAGTTAATCATTGAATTTTCAGTATGCGATTTTTCTTATAAATATTTAAGTATATATCCATATATGCTTTATTAAAATAAAAAAACAATATTTTAAAACTTAGTTTCAGCGTAATTTGCATTTTAGTTTTATACATTTATATTTAAACATTTTTTTAAAAAATTAAATTTTTAACAAAAAATGTAAATTCCTTATTGCATAGTTAATTTTAAAATTTAAAGTTTTGGTTAAAATGCATTTTAAAATTTAAAAAGTTTTAGATTGTTTAAACTTACTGAATGCGATTGATAAATATTTTTTCTATTAAATACCTCGATAAATTAATTAATTTATGCATAAACTATCATTTATTATAAATTCATAGAAATTCAATTATAATTAAACATGTAATTATTACAGAATTTAATAGATGGAAGTTAATTGATAATAAAACAATTTGTTTTTAATATTTTAAATTAAACATTTAAAAAAATAAAAATAAACCCTATAGTTTACTTTCATATAAAACCAAATTTTTCATAAGCAAACAAATTTATTATTATATTTTTAATTTATTTTTATTATTATTATTATTATTATTATTATTTATCGTTATTTATTTTAGAAAAAGTTGTCAATATATTTAACTAATTGAAATATACTTTGTTGATTAAAAATTTAATCGAAACCGTATTAAAAACTTTCTTAGCTAGATGATGCTGAGTTTGATATTAGGCATAAAATGCATTATTTTATTACAAAATTCTATGCAGCAGTTTTAAGCTCCTATGAGTTTGAATAGTAACATAATTAACAATGAGAATAGCCAGAACGTATTAACATTCTTGACCTATGGCTGCATCCATAGTAACTTCGAATTTAATTACATGCTTCATATACGCGCCTTTTCTGCGTAGAAGTATAGAGGATCATGTAGGAATGTATGTATGTAGGAGCTATCAAATGTAGAAGTAATTCTGTACATTAATGTCTAGTACGTAATTCTGAGCTTCTGATGCGAAACCTGTTAATGTATTTGATGCTGTATGTAAAGTGCTATTTCATATTTCTCAACGAAATATACTTCCTATAATGTTAAGAAACAGAAAACAAAAATATGTAAAGAAAGAAATAAAACGTTTATGTTTAAATTTAATTTCATATAGATTTGTCGACACTCTCCAAATGCCCTTTTTGTATTTCTAATTGCATTAAAACGGTATTATTCAGATGTATACCATTATTAAATATTATGAATATTTCCTCATTTGATATATACTATGTCTGTAAAAAAATATTCAGTTCAATTAAAATTTAACATATTTTCTTAGAAATTTCTCTACTATGTATAGTAGAATTTTTCATTAAAAATTAAAATGGAATTATTCGTATGCTAACTTTAATTTTCTAAAAGAGCATCCAAATTACATACAAAGCCCATGTTCTTTCATTGCAAGTTGTAGCTATTAAAAGTTATGAAAATAAGGATAATGTAACTTAGCAAAACAACACATACAAATGGAATTTCTTCCAAAAGATTTCAAGAAGAACACGGAAGTGTGAATTAATCTGACAAAATGTCGTTGCAAAGCAAGTTCAACAAAACGAATCTGAAATAGTTTTTAAGATTTAACCCAGAGTTTTACGAACTGCGACATTATCGGCAGAATAATTTGCATTACTTTGTTCTTTCCTAGTCATTTATGACAGAAAAAGGAAACTATTTTGAAGCCGAAATGAAAGTTCTACCTTGAAACAAAAAAAGAAATTGCGGGGCAAGGGTTACGAGGTAAATTCAGGACAATTCTTCAGACCAATAAATCGAAATTTCTCTCAAGTGTCAGGAGAGAGAAAGGCCGCATTAGAATCGTTCTTCAATTTACTTAGTTTCAGTGACATTCAAAATGAAGAAAATTTTAGAAATTGGATATAAAAAGTTACGTAGTAAAAATCTTTTCATAGAAAGGAACTTTATTGTTTGTATGTTGTGTGTGGCCATTTTGCATCGTTAATATACAACGTTTCATCCACTAATGGTTTATGCTATGGGACAAAGATAAATAAATATAAAAAGATGTAAGTAATTATTTGGTTTAATTAGATCTATAATATTTGCATGGTTTGACTAAATATATATGTATTAACCTGATTCAATTAAATATATGTATTAACCTGTTTTAATTAAATATATGTAATGCCTTTGTTTAATTGTTTGAAAATATAATTGTTAAAAATCTTATAATTTTAAAATGACATTTCATATGCTACGTTAAATCAGGGAAAACGACACTTTTATTGTATGTATTAATTGGTAACCATAATTGTGTTGTTTGCATGTTGTGTGTAGCCATTCTGCATCATTAATATACAACACATTTTCACCCATTATTTATTAATGCCATGGAATACAGATAGGAAAGTATAAAAAGATGTAAATAAATATTTGGTTTAAATAGATCTATAATATTTTTAGGTTTAGTTACATGTAGGTACTAACCTGATTCAATTAATTGAATGTGTTATCTTTGTTTAACTATTTTAAAATATAAACATCAGAAATCATATAATTTTTAAATGTCATTTTATGTGCCTTTTTAAATCATGCAATACATGAGTACATGTATTATTGGGTAGTAGTGCATTTATTATACATATAAATGCTAGTACTTTTTATACACACATATAAGGTATCCATCTGTAGACTTATATTATCATTTAAAAACAATATCACATTTATATAAAAGTGTATCAGATAAATTTTCTTCTTTAGCAGGATCAGTCCCCTTTGCAAAACCAGTCAGTTAGTTCTTTTTCTAACAATTCGTTTAACTTCTTTAATGATACTTAATCTTCTTCCTCCCCGTCGCTGTTTTCACTATCATGAGTTACGAACCCATGTAATTCTTCTTCATTTTTCGATTAGTATTTTTGAGATTAATTCGCTTACTACTTCGTCATCCATATATGAAAATCTGCCGACACCATTCCATATTGAAAATGGTACGAATTCTTCAATTTCATTCTCAATCCAGGGAAATCCTTTAATATTGTTGAGTAATTTTGACCAGAGTTGGTGTCAACGAGTATCAGATGTTGATGAATTCACTTGTTTCTCTCCGAGTTATTTACTGTAACAGGTGGGCTGAAACGTTCGTAGGCTGACACATAGATGGCGCTACTAGTATTAAATCCGTATAATTTTTAGTTAGCCCTAACCTTCAAAAGACACGTGTATAAATTTGACAGCTATTGCACTATTACTATGTGAGTTATAGAATTTTTAGTGAAGTTGTAGCATTTTTAGTGTTCATCACGTGCAGTCCACTCGGCTGACAGTCGATTGGACTCCTGTGTGAAATGATGGAGCCATGTTTCATCCATTGGCACATATCGACACAAAAATTCGGTTTTATTACGATTGAACAGCTCCAAACAATGCTTTGAATCGTCAATTCGTTGTCGTTTTTGGTCGATTGTGAGCTCGCGCGGCACCCACTTTGAACAGAGCTTTCGCAGATGTTTTCGTCATTAACAGCCTCTTTGGGGCGTCCACTGCGTGCATCGTCCTCGGTGCTCATTTCGCATCGCTTAAATTTAGCAAACCACTTCTCTATGGTTGATTTTTCTGGTGCAAAGTCCGAATAATGTTTATCAAGTCAAGCCTTGGCTTCAATAGTATTTTTTTTCGCCAAAACGCAATGCTTTATTAACACACGAAATTCCTTTTTATCCATTTTTTCAAACTAATAAAAGTTGCTTCACTAAAAATGCTATAACTAACATACTAATAGTGCAACAGCTGTCAAATTTATACACGTGTCTTTTAAAGGTTATGGCTAACTGAAAAATCGGCTAAATGGAAAGAAAATTCTAAAACAAATTTGCAGCCCATCTGTTATGCTTGGATACTTTGATCCATTGAATTCATAACGTGGCACTTGTTGGGAGGGCTAAAGTCTCTACATTTGAATGTCAAGTTGTGAGGACTTCACCATCGAATGCTGGTGCATTACCGTAAATTAGAAGTCAGGCATTGTTGTTCTAAGTAATATTTGAATTCTTAGACGATATAATTTTCAAGTTGCTCATTAAAGAAAACTTTTTTATACACGCTTTTCTGTTCTACTTCAAATAAACAGAAATTAACACAAAAACATTTTTCTACGATGCATAAATCCATAAATGAGCAGAGATTGCCTGAAGCGTTTCCACAAAAAAAGGCAAAGTAAATAAATCCTTAAAAGCTGTATAACCTGGAGCAGTTTTTATGTCTTTTTGATGTAGGTTTGCCGTCCTATTCGCTTTTAAAATAGACTCCTCTCATAAGCTTGGAAAACTTATTGTCTAACGGAACTGCTTCCTTAAATGAAACTCAAAAATTGTTGAAGCTGGCTTTTTTTCTACCACTACTTTATTTGCAGAGCCGGATTCTCTCCTGTAGTTTTACATTCAGAAAATTAAAAAGACACTTAAAGATAAGCCAATTTTTGTTTACTTGAAAGTTAATTTTGTCTGAGATTCGCTACCTTTATTTAAAAGGGCAAACAAATCTACTTTGTTTGAATAACAACACCATCCACCACTAAATTTTATGTTTATTTGATTGTCGATCCAAGCTATTAATATTTTTTTTCTACCTTTTCCAGTTGTAGAATTCATAAAATTTGTATAGCTTTTGTTTTGAATGCTAGATATCTTTTCTTTATCCTCATGAATTGTTCCAATTGGATTCATTTACTGCTTAATTCTTTCAAGTTTAAATATGCGTATAATTTATCATTTAAAATTTCAATTTTCTGAGATAGTCAAACGTTGTCTCTTTTTGCTGCTTTATAATCTACATTTTTTCTCTTAGAAGATATATCGTTTATAACTTACAGAGTATGAATTAAATTATAATGTTGTACAAATTAAATTAAAAAAATTATTATACCGCTTATGTACAAACAGCGTAAGAATTAAAATATAGTGTTATACAAATTGGATTGAACCAATTAAGATAAAAAATATGTGCAAAATCCTGTTCTGCATTGTTTTACTGTGTTTTATTAGAGCCATGTGTTACTTTATTTAACCCCAGTTTAACTTAATATTAACAGTTTTAAAAAATATTATATTTATTATATAATAAATAAGCATATGGAGGGGGAGAACTAGGGACAATTAATATTTACTAGAGGACATTCGCGGGTAAATGTTTAGATTTGCATGTTATGTTGGAAAGCTGGAAAATTCCAACTAGGCGGCTCTACTGTAGATTGGAGACATTTTGTTATTAATCATCCCAAGTTAATTTCTTTTTTCCAATAAGTGATTGTAATGAATATCACAAGTTGGTATGGAAATATTCCTGTCAACTAGCTATCAAAACATATTAAGTTCGTGAACGTTAAACAAATTAAAATTAATTTTTGATTTATTTAAACATAAATTTTATAAAATGAATGTTATACACAGTCCAGTCCCATTAATGTGACCACCAACAACTTTCGACGTCAACGTGAAATAACCAATCACAAAAGGCAGGTGGCAGCACATTGCAGTGGAGTGCATATAAAGTCTTCCACTTAACATACCACATTCCACACTCCACTTAAAGCCATAATATACAAGAGTGTATATTCTGGCTTTTGATAGGTGGTCACATTAATGTGACTGGACTGTGTAGAATTTTAAACCTATCCTATCCAGTATGTATCGGGATTTTATAAACATGTATGTCGCCAAACATGAATTTGCTAAATGCCCAAGCTCAAAATTGATCCGTAATGCTCCGAATCCTTCACGAGAGTGTGGTAATAGAGCACTTGAAATGAATCACTTGAACTTGAAAGTAATGCACTGAAAGGACGTCATTTTCAGAAAGTGTGTGTATTGGTGTTTATTATCAATGCAGGTCTAAATTCCAAATGTGTATTTATTCTATTTCAAATGTTCCCTTAGAACCAATGGATGGGAGAGTTATCTAGTGCACAAGAGGTTTATGATTCAATTTTCAGCCACTTTTTAGTCGCGGCCTTTAAAGTACTGTAAGCAGTTTAGATACCATACCACTTTACTTCGCACCGACATTCAGAACAACATATTTAGAGCTTTCTAATCTTCTTGTATCATTGTATTAGAACATACAGGACTGACAAAAATTAGTTTCCTAAATGCATTACTTCTTTAAATCAAACTACTCGTTGTTGTTGTATCCGTCATGCAAGGAGGGAAGAGGGATGCAGCTTCTGTTCTGATGGAGCATCCGTAAGTAGAAGTCTGATTTCTGCTACGTGTCTCTCTTACAGTCATAGGAGACCGGGACCTACGGCTTAAAGTGGATTCCGAACCACTACAATCATCCATGGCACCGCCGGGACTGGAACCCGAAACCTGTAACACCGAGCGCCAGAGCGCTAGACACTCGGCCATTCACTACATGCTACTCATTAATGGTATGAAATGAAAATGTTAATTCGTGTATGAAAGAAAAGCGAAATAATGTCTATGATGCCTTTTTTCTGTTTCTCTTCTTGGGGTTCAAAAAGATTGATTGGTTCAATTCATCACTTTTTTTTAACTGCAAGTCTATAGCTGAAAATATTTTTAAAATCATTGTTCCAATAAAATCAAATTAATCAATAATACTGAAAAAAGTGTATGTTTGTTTAAGTGAAATATATTGTTACTTTATGTTATTAATACGATACGCGTTTGTTCAAAAAAAAAAGCATTCAATTAAAACAACATTAATTATTTCGTAGAGATGAATTACGTTAGTTTGCTTTAAGTTTAGTTTTATTTCGTTAAAGAAATCTGATTTTATATATCGTTTAATTATAACAATGCAAATATTTGGGTCCAATATAAGCTTTAATAATTGCAAATGCTATCCAATATAAATAGACTATATACAACTTTTTAAAAATTAGTCAAAATAGCTTATAAATATGATAATTTTATACTAATTGACAATGCGAATCATTAAAGGACTTGACGTTTTGCAGTTCTCTTTGCCAATGTTGATCTGTTATATCAATGTTTCTCTATTTTTTCTACAAATGTGGATAAATTTCTCTCAACAACACCTCGTATACTCGTTATCTTTATAGAAAATGTTCTCATACAAAAATGTCACACTTTATTTTATAATAATTAGGTTGAGCGAAGCGAATTCTTACAACATTATACTAGACAGCAATTATTACATTATTGTCATATATTATATAAAAAAAGAACTATCGATCCTCTAAACCAGGGGTTTCCAAACTACGGCCCGCGGGCCAAATCCGACCCGCCAGTGTCATGAATCCGGCCCGCGACAGCGAATAGCTTATTGTTGCTGTAATAAGTTGGATAAAAAAACACAGAATGATAATAATTCGGTTTTATTGACTTGCTAGGAAAAGCTTAATGACAAGTATAATAGGCAGAAAATTTAACTTAAGCATAACAACTAACAAATAATTGAAATGAATCCCACTAACATTATAAGCTAGTGAACATCCCGCGGTTACCCTCGGTAGTTACGTTGGGGTAAAGAGTATCGCATGTGTATGTATATCGATGTTTGGAATGTATATATCCTGAATCAAACATATGATTTTTATCCTGAAACGGAAAAGCTAAATTAACGCGAATGAAACAGCGGATTATTCACTTGTAAAAAATACTAACGAGATTTATGT
This sequence comes from Caerostris darwini, assembly GCA_021605075.1. Lineage (NCBI taxonomy): Eukaryota > Metazoa > Arthropoda > Arachnida > Araneae > Araneidae > Caerostris > Caerostris darwini. Next base: position 1,116,515 of record BPLQ01003025.1, read on the forward strand.
AATTGGGATTTTTCACTGACAATAGTTTGTAGTTGTGGATCAATTTTTCTTATACCAAATATTAAAAGTGATTTAAGATGCTCATCGATTAACTTAGATCTGTAAACATTCTTTGTGTACTTCATTTTAGAGAACGTTTTCTTACACAAGTAAGTAATACCAAAAGCAGCTCACGATAAAATTTACATAAATTATCAAATTGTATCAGTGATAAAGGATATTACCTACCTATAGGTTAGCGATAAAGGATATTGAAATGAATTGATGATTAATATTATGAATTCCGCTTTCTTTTGACCACTAGATACATAGCCTCTAATCTCTAATTTAACATAGCCTTTATCCTAAATCCTAATTTAACATAGTAATGTATATTAAAATTTGGATGTATTTTCCGTAATTATTTTTGCAAAAAGGAGTTGAATACAATACATGAAATTACGATTGTTTCGTAAGTACTACAAACTTTTATTAACTTTAAATAATGCAGGTTGCAGAATTTGGCGATTGTCTTAACATAAAATTAATGTGATATCTTTTGAGCTGAATCTGGGAAAAGGAGGAAAGAGGAAGAGACTTTGTGCACATTAAATTGCGCGCACAATAATATTACTTGAGGCTTACAGAAATTCCTGACAAACAAATCAACGATATAATTTTAAAAGCATTAAGGAATTGATAAATTTAAAACGGATAGCTACATAAAAATAATGGAAAAAAAAGAAAAACATTAAATTAAGGATTTACAAGTTTTCAAAAGGTTATTAAAACAAGATTCTTATCAGGTTAACAAATATTTCGAAGCAATTTGACATTTTAAAGTGTTAGTTAGTTTCTTAAACCTTTTCAAAGGTGTTCAAAAATATGGAAAACAAATTTTATTAATATTCTGCATTCCACTTCGTTTCACTTGAAAATACGAATTGAATATTGATAAAATTTCTTAAGTAGTATTTAAAATTGCCATATCTCCAAACAAAATCTAAATGATTCTAAAATTGGCGAAAAAGCGTTAATTGCGAACTTGCAATAGAATAAAAGAAAAGTGCATCTTCTTAATACAGGCATTTGGTGATTCTAATGGCAATTTATTATGGATCTTAATAATATTATTTCTGAGTGCTTTCTTATGATAAAAATTTGTTGCATTGACATTAATTTCTATATCCCTTTCAAAGGCTACTTTGGCGAACTAATTAGCTCTTTCTTTGCCAACAATTTATAAAAAAAAGCAAAAAGTCACAAATTTTATTCAAGAAAATCATTAAAGAATGATTTGAATGTTAATGATATTATTATGATACGATACATTATATTTTATAGATTTTAATAAAGAAAAAATTTCATTTAAGGGAAATAAAACTGTTTCGTCCCTAATAAATAATATCGATACACCCTACTTTATAAATCCCGCATCCAAATTGGGACTTATTACCTTCATTGAAAGAAATAACTCGCGCCAAAGTAGCATTATCTCATCGAATTGAAAAGGAAATGGGAGGAAGCTTTTAACTTCCATCTGAGCTTCCATGCCTGTTTCCGAGTAAGTGGAAGAAAGGAGTCCGGTCGGATAATGCTCAGTTTACATGAGCATCCATTTTTATCAAGTCAATACTAGAAAAACATCAGTGATAGATTTCGACCGACTTTTTCCTGCGACCAGAGCGTTACGCTTTCGATGTGTACAAGACAATGCTTTTAGTCTGGGGTTTTTATTAAATTGTTTTGATTCCTAAAAAAGAATGCATTGGTAATATCTGTTCGTGTTTGCGTTTTTTTTTTCCTTTTAAAGAAAAAAATCTGTCTGAATTGAAAAAAAAAATGCCTATGAAACATTTTCATTTCTATTGAATACATCGGCTAAAAAAATTTACAGTCATTTAGTATAAAAAATTGCATTTGCAATTATAATTATTCATTTAAAGAATTGCAATTTACACGTTAAAAATATTATAATTTAAAAATGTAAAAAAAAAGTTATAAATGCATAAATACATAAAATATAGTTTTTACTAAATTAAAATAAAAAAAAAACCCTAAAAAATATAGAGAAATAAACAAAAATTACTATAATAATTTCAATTATAATATATTAAATTACAAATTCAATAGTGAAAATATTACAAAAATGTAAAAAAAAAATACAAAAAAATTGCAGTTGCAAACATACTTTAGGCTAGAAAGTTACAAAAGTACAAAAATAAAATTACAAATATTGCATATAGAATATCTGCAAAAAAAATGCGAATCTAAGATACAAAAATTGTAGCAAAATTATATTACAATTACAAAATCACAAAAATTCCCTTGAAGGTTAAATATACTCTCTATTGAGAGTAGTTTAGGAATATCGTTTACCATAATTTCCTATAAATAATAACTTATTCAGTAGGACGCTATCAGAGCTTCAATCGGAAGCTTCAATTTCACAGCTTCATGAATGTGAATCCTTCACATCTAGTTTCATGGAATCTTTGATATCGCCTTTAGTTGATGAAGCTTAAGCATTTGAATTTTTCTATTCTTTCTACTATGCATATATGTAGAGTTTCAACCGGTTCCAATAGATTCATCCCAGTCGAACCTACACTTTTCGTAGACTTCTCTACCAGTCTAACAATGGTATAATGGCCTGAGTGGGTTGTCTAGGGGTGTATTTCAAAACACATTAAAGAAACGTTGTTTTTCTCTCAACAACAAACATTTAATTAAGTACGGTTATATGTAAAGCGATATTTACATTAACAATTAATACATCATAATCACATTCTCTCGCTGCTTGACGCAGCCTGCCCTATCTCGCTCCTGTCTCGTTGACCGCCAGCCGTTCTTTTTCATCTTTCTTCATCTACGGCGACCTGTCCCCTTCTCGTGGGGTCAGAGTTCAAAGTTGAATACTCCCCCACATTGTAAACAGGCTCTGTCAAAGACAAGCAACCGTGATGTGTCGCCGCCTGCTGATTACCACACAAACAAATCCGACATATATACATAAAAAATACTCATAAAACGTTAAAAAATATTGTATTAATTGAATATTTTTATTAAGTAATATTTTATTAAGTAAATATTTCCAGAAAGGTAAAATCCCTTTTCAAACAATAGTAACACTCCATCAAGAGCTCTGCGTCTGACAGATGCATTTTATTATTTTATATGCCGATTTTGATCCCATTCACTATTATTTTTATTTTTGTTCCATTCTTTATTCTATTTTATTCAACTGACTAAAACATTTTCAGTTTTTGTCTGTAGGAAATACTTGTCCCTCCCACAATTTGGAAACCTCTGAGTTGAACGATTTAACAGCTTTCCATAGCAACTTTGTTGCTAGTGATTTACACTATAATATCGTAGAAGTTATCACCTTTTATCTGTTTACATAGCAAAGGTTGCTAAAACCGAAACACAAAAACACAATAAATTTTGTAGCTAGTGATTTACACTATAATATCACAGAAGTTATCACCTTTTATCTGTTTACATAGCAAAAGTTACTAAAACACGTACTAAAACCGAAACACAAAAACACAACACAAATGGAAAAGAAAAGAACATCGATCTTTCATAGTAGCTCAAAAGACGTTTATTAATTATTTATTTAATTATTTTCAAAATAAAAACCATTTCATACTCTTAAATATGAAAAAAAATAAATTTAATTAATTAATAAAAGAGGCGACTTATATAAAATCTCCAGGGTGTTAGTTCAGAACTAAAATATATTATAAGGAGAAGCCTGATATTTTTGTAAATAACTTATGCACTTTTAGAACTATATAGAACTTTTTTAAATGAAATTATTTGTTTGCAATATCAAAATATTCTGCAAGCATTTATGTTAGACATAGGGATTGCAATATCTGACCAAAATGTCAATACCGGTATTCGGTATTTTTTTTTATCTTAATACCGGGATACCGGTTTTAATACCAGTAGTAGAAATTTTATTGGTGCTGTCATTTTACTTATAATTTCATCCAAATTATCTTTTTTTTTTTTTTTTTTTTTTTTTTTTTTTAAATTATCTAAAATCCCTGATGGCTTGAGCTTAGAACTGAGCTTAAGTTTGTATATTCATCGCAATTATATTCTTTGCTCTTTAACAAATAATGAAGCCAAACCGAAGTATTATCAACTGACTTTTTATGTTCTTTAAAGTTATTCTTATTCATTATTATAGGATATTATTTATGAGTATATATATATATAATGAATCTGCAAAATATTTTGGAATTCTAAAGTATGATATACAAATACAATGCGAATAACAAACTCACCAATTTAAAAAATTACACACTTTCTTCACAACTACAACCTTGTTTTCACACATAAAAATTCTGAATAAGAATTCACACATAAGAATAAGAATTTCACACATAAGAATAAGAATTCCACACATAAGAATAAGAATTTCCCACATAAGAATTCTTTCACACATAAGAATAAGAATTTCACACAAGAATTCTTTCACACATAAGAATTCTAAATTTCTAGTAAATACTGAAAAAAAAAACGGTATTTAAACTTGTGAATACCGGTATTACAAAATTGTACAAATGGCGCAAAATACCGGTATTCGGTATCCTGGTATTGCAATCCCTAGTTAGACATTGGTAAATTTGGAAATATTGATATGAAATATGAAATTCATGGAAAAAACTTTTTTTGATCTCAATTGTAGGGGATGAGTACGTGATCCCAAACGCATTCAAATTGGTATAATAAAATTGGAATGAAAAATAGCATATGTGTCCCGAGTCACATTGAATGAGCTACAAATCTGACATCTCATGTATTAGATAAGAGTACCGGCATATGAATATAAGAATTTTAGATTTAGATAGACGATTGATGCGATTTGAAATTAACAGTCAAAATATATATTAAGAATGAAAAAAAATTATTTTAATACACATGCTTTAAATAGATACTTAAAATATAATAATAATATAATTTGTTTTTTTAATTTTCAAATAACTGTTCTTCTTCACTTCAAACACAATTTTTTTTTGTTCCAACGCAGCTGGTAAATACGTCGACAATTGTCTTTGATGCCTTAAGGCAAGCGCAGCACAGACGTTACTCACTTAGCACTACCCAAGAGGTGCATGTAACTTGAAGATAAGCCACGGACGCGGAGTAACAATACCCCCGCAACACTCTACGATCCTGTTAGACCGGGACCTACGGTTTAAAGTGGATTCCGGATCACTACAAACATCCATGGCACTGCCGGGATTCGAACCCGAAACCTGTGGTACCGAGCGCCAGAGCGCTAGCCACTCGGCCATTCAGAACCTCATTTCAAACACAAATTTCGATACAGATTTTCATTTGGTTTAAGAATCAATTCCTTCAAAATTGTGCATTAAATATCTTTAATGTTGTTGTTGTTTGTTGTTTCTTATCCCACTTGGCTGGCCAAGCCCACGAGCCCATATGGACTCATGATTGAAGGGGAAGGAAGCAGCTTCTGTTGTGATGGAGCACCCCGTAGGTAGAAGCCTGACTTTTGCTCCGTGACGCTCTTAGAGTCATAGAAGACCGGGACCTACGGCTTAAAGTGGATTCCGAACCACTACAAACATCCATGGCACTGCCGGGATTCGAACCCGAAACCTGTGGCACCGAGCGCCAGAGCGCTAGACACTCGGCCATTCAGGTCCCAAATTTGCCAACGGCACGCAGTGTTCCCAGGTGGTCACCCACCCAAGTACTGACCGCGCCCAGTGAAGCTTGACTTCGGTGATCTAACGAGAACCGGTATATTCAGCATGGTACGGCCGTTGGCTAAATATCTTTAATTCATTTTCTATGTCTAAAATTTATTATTGAAAGCAAAAATAAAATGTGAGGGGAAAGGAGCATATATCCTTCCTTGCGTATTATGTGTATCACAATTCACTATAAATCTACCATTTCAGATGTGGATAATTTTAGATAAATGACCATATGCAAATACAATGGCAATACATTTTTAAAAAATTCCCCATTCGCATAAAACAATTTTAGATTTATGTGATTTGAGTCAAGAGATTTTGGTAAAGATTGATTTTTAAAAATATTATGTTAAGCTTTAAAAAGAAGTTTTTGATTTAACCACAATCAACTAACCGAAATCCATTAATCAAGCATTTTAGCTAACATTTTTGAATGCTTGCCAAGATTGGGTATGAGAAACATTATTTTCTTTTAAACCATTTGTTTAGGACTGTAATTTCATTTTAAACATGGAAAAACTAAATCTTGAAGTAAACGTTATGTTACATTTAAATAAAAGAAATAAATACGGCATTCGGTTTCATATTTACGTGAGTACATATTTATACATTTATTTTTTATTTGGAGATATGTATTCCTAAAGTTTTTTTTTAAAAAAATGTTATTTAGCTGTCACTTTACTGAAATGAAAGAAATATTTTGGGGCTTTTCGTAAGAAAGTATTTAATCCGAACAAAAATTTAAAAACTGACATTTTAAAAGCAAGCAATTCATCTTAAAAGAAATTTAGTTACTTTTAATGTAATTTTCTTAAAGATTTGTAATTTTCGATTGTAAAAAATTTTGGTCTTATTTATAAACTAAAAATGTTGTTTATGCATGTCACTTGCAAACAAGAAAGGACCATAAATTACACAATGATTTACACAAGCCTATTAAAAATCGCATGCAAAATAGGAAATCATTTCTTAGAAAAGAAATGAAAATGTAGTAATTGTAAAGCAATTCATTTATGAATTTAAAAAAAAGATAATAAATGATGGCATTGAAATAATTTTTTCCATTAACTATTTTTTCTATTTTATTTTTTTTTATTTGCACCTTTTAAATGTAAAGTATTTTTTTTTCCTTATAGAAGTTTATGCGCCATGAACGTTCCTCAATAAAAACAAGGAAAATTAGTTTTTTTTAGTAAAATATACTATGGTATTGCATATTAAGTGCTTCGACATAAGTCGCGTTTTTAAACCTTCAATGCAGATTATGAATCAGTTATTAAAATTACTGTAAACATTTTCTCATGAACAACATTCTGCAATTTATACTTAAAAAATGAGGTCAGTTCGAAGAAGTTCGTTATTTCCTGAGACAGTTCGAAGAAGAATCAAGTTGCAAAATGTTGGTGGCATACTTTATCACGGTTATCAGAAAATAATTGTTTGCTACGTAAGGAATGATCAAGATGACCTGATCGTTGATAGCTATATTTACCAGATTCGCTAAGTTTGGATTTTTTATGCATCCAAATTAAAATTTCCATACCTCAATATTCTCGATTACGTGCCTAGACAATTACTGCTGCTGGAAAAATACCGGATATGCTTAAAGATTTGAAAATGTCAATAGATTCATGTCCTAGGTAATGTGGAGCTTGTATTAACGTTGATAGCAGTAGCCTATTAGTTTTGTTGTTTAGATTCATTTGAAAGTCGTGTCAAAAATGGAATTATTTAAAAATCTTTCCATTAGATGCCTGTTTATAATATACTTTCCTAGATTTTCTTAATGTGCAGACCTTAAACTCAGCATATATCTTAAAAATTTGGTCATATATATTATCTGATAATCTTGTGTAAATTTAATTATTTTATGAAATTACCTCAATTCTTCCAGGTTCTTTTGAGAAAGTAGCCTTGGTATACTCATTGTAATTTTTTTATTTAATGACCTCTTAAGTTGTTTTATTTAATGGCCTATAAATTGTCATGCAGAAAATTAAATACTGATCCAAAACCTTTGATTTCTTCCTAGTATTTAATTTCTTCCTATTTTCTTTAATCAAATTAGATATACAAGTATATTTTGTTAACATTTCATGCAATTCTTGATTGCTTTCTACTTTATACAAGGTGACACAAAACTTCTACTGATAAATTCCGTAGGAAAATGTAGGACCTCTATATAAATCATATTCACAACGGATTGGTGGTAATGTACCTGTATCTTAATGTTCGGCATTTACAGCTTCCTTTTTGAAGCTTTCTATATCGTATGGAGACCAGGCAGATGAGATAACAATGCCATTGCGTGCAAAATGTCCGGTCCTTCTTACTTGAACAACGCACCAAGAAACAGCAACACCATTACTGACGTTACACATTATATTATTACGTTATTACGTTTGGCAATGGGCCACAGATGCACCATTGACAATGATAAATTACATCTACTAAAACTGTATTCTATGTGCATCAATTATTGCATTAGGTACACTATTGTACTGCTACAGAACATCTGTTCTTACTGTATCATGGTGTTTCTTTTATATCTATATGTCTGTTGGTAACGCTTCAAGTCATGTTTTTCTATTGGGAAATGTTCATATTCATGCCCTTTACCTCCTCTCAAAGTTTCTACACAGAATTATAAGACTTCCTGTATAAATAGAATTTTTAATTTAAAGATTGTTTTATTATTAAAATCTATTGTGATGTCGAATATTATAACACGCAATTATTCTTAAATTCCTTATATACACAGAAAAAGTAGTTACCATACGTTGATTTCCTGGACTTTACAATGTGTAAATTCTTTTCATATCTATAATTAATAATTTTTCTATGCTTTCAATTCATCAACAAACTTTATACTGGCAGAATAATACGAAAATATAAATGTTTAAGCAAACGAATTTTCATAGTAATGTGCATAAAATGTGCATTCTTACAGAGTAATATAAAACGACGTTAAAAAAATTATTCTTTCACTTTCGCTAATATTTATAGTTCTTGACATCAAATCTTCATCTTAACATTTCAAACATATTTTGAGTATTTGTTTTCTACGGAGATATGTCTGTCTGGACGCTGTTTTCTAGTACCAAATATCTAGATTTCGAGAATGACCTTCGATTTATTTTAACTTCTTTTTATAGCTAGAACAACCTACTTGCATAAAAATGCTTTCAATCAGACTACATTTACGAATACGTCAGAAAAGTAGAACAAATACGAAATGCTATAGAAACACTAAAAGAGTTGTTCCTGATGTCTGGGGATATAAACTCAACTCATATTTCAGAGAAATCTAAGCCAGTAACCATATCAATGGATGTATATTCATGACTATGTACTTTTAGTATCAACAAACGGTGCGGTTTTATCGTGTATTTCATGACAGTTGTCCCTATCTTAAAAATTGAGACTGAAACAAAGTCACTTTTAGAACGAAATAGATAAATATACACATTTCCTTCTTTTTGACTCTAGCTCTGAATTCCTAAACTGTTGATAAGAAACGTAAT
>BPLQ01003025.1:1125861-1145608 GCA_021605075.1 Caerostris darwini
TTTTTTTTTTTTTTTTTTTTTTTTTTTTTTTTTTTTTTTTTAAATGAGTATCACTTTTCTTAAAGGTTCTTCAAAGTTATAGGTCATAAAATAAATTGTTTGTGAATTCGAATTATCGTTTGTTACAATGTGAATAGTAGTTAATAGCATTAAGGATGAGTTTTAGTTTCAGTTTCAAACTGAGAAGTGGATTGTTTCATGGAAACCATAAACAAGCTGTTATTCTATTCTTATCCATAAAATAGATAGATTTAATGGGTTCAGTTTATATCTGTAAGCAGGTATGTAACCTATTTATCATCACAAAAGGCATTGTTGGGGCTAACATACAAAGACGGCAACCTTGATTCAACTGTTCGATATGCGCAGGTGTAGTTGTTGACTCCTTCATCTTACAATACGATAATGCTATACCACACATAGTATCAATGATGTAGAATTACATCGTGCGGGGATTATTGTTCATATGGATTGGCACATATTCACCAGACTTGTGTGCTATCGAGTATACGAGTATATATGATGCTCTAAGGAGATAAACTGCTGCCCACAACTCGATCCAACAACCTTTCAGGATCTTTGAACTGCCTTAAACAGAAATGGGATTTGCAGTCGATAGAGTAAATATGCACCATAATTTGATATGGATCATCTATGCCATGCCTGTTTAGTCCTTATAGATCACACTTAATATTGATTTCAGATCTTGATTTTGTATGTGCGTGTGTGTGAGGGGGAGGGGGGGGGGTAAATAGCATCAGCAGGCTGTTTTATGTATTTTTAAGATAGGAAATATGCATTTTTTTTATCTTTAAGATTTGAAGTGCTCTTTTATTAATGTTTTAGTCAAGTTTCGTTAAATTCCTATGAAAAAAAATTGCAATCACAATTTTTCTGATTTTTCCCCTTATAATTTTAAGAAAATAGGGTAAGAGAAAATAATTTTAAACGGTATAGAAAATTTGATTGCTTGCATATAAAGTAAAAAACCTTTAATATTTCTGGCCATAATATCGCTTAGGTAAAAACTCTATTAATAAATGATATTTTCAATATTAAAATAATAATTATATATCGTTGTTATCAATTCCGTGAATGTTTCATATTAAAATAGTTTTAGATTAAGAAACTTTTATTACAGCAAAGTTTCTATAAAAGCAATTTTCCGATTTCAGTGTCTAGACTTACTATTATATTCAAGAACCACGTACTAAGAATATTGTAATCATCCAACTTCTCATGCTTAATTATCTTCGGTTTGAGATGTCTATTATCAAAACAGTAATATTGCAGACATTTTCCATTGATATGGAGAAATCGGAAAACTTTGTAATAATCTAAAGTTCCTAAAATACATAATTTCAAAGGCCTCCGCAAATGTAAACAATGAAATATATGCACGGTTGCCAAATATATTCACAATTTATCCTTCCTTTTTAATTATTCTTTTTGACCACTATCTGATAAACTGATAATAAAATTGGAAAATAATTTTTAATATTTGAACATTATACTCATTTTCTAATATAAAATATAAATAACAGTTAATAATAGATATTAGTAGATTTTGTTTACATTTCTAAATTGCTAATTAAAATTTAAACTGTAATTATAAAAACATCAAAAGTTCCTGAAAAGACAAAAATCCTTCTTAAAATATCTTTCATAAATATGAAGTCTCCTTCATCTGTACGACTGTACACAATAAATATATAATTGTTAAATAAAATAAGATAATGTCTGGAATTTTTAAATCTATAATTTTATTCGAACAAGATTTATAGATAGTTTATTTGATGTATAATTTAAATATATATTTTAAATACTTTGAAAAAATGGGGAAATGGATTTCACATGGAACATAAAATAAAAATTACTTTTTTCACAAATTAAAAAAAAAAGTGAAAACAAAGCTTAGTTTACATAAATATTAAATTTATCCGTCTCAAATTAATTGGACAGACTTATTGAAGTGTATGATAACTTGTAAAAATTTTCAATATCAAAATTCTGTGTAACAAAAAAGTCTTAGCAAATTCATAATAATTTTATACAGTATTTGCTCAAGGTTACAACTTCATATTATTTTCGAAAAAAGTATTGCCTGAGTATAAAAGTTTATAAACCTATACAGATCCTTGCAATGAACTGTGGAAAAAGAAAAAAAAAATATTAGATAACAATTGCTTGTGGGAATAAAACAATTTAAGATATAATAAACTAATATACGAGAAAGAAAAACAAGTGAAGCAGTAAGATAGATCTTTAATCAATAAAAAAGTGTAATTGATTAAAGCTTGATATATTGAACTTACAACTTTATTTAACCTTAGGTTGCCGACACAAGTTTTTAATCGGAATACTTTATCCAAGGAGCAAGACGGTGGGAATACTTTACAAAGATTTGACTATGCAAATGATTAACTTTGCAAAGACAATACAGATAGTCACTATGTGTATTTTGAAGAAATTTGTCCAGTTCAAAATTAGAAAATTATTAATAGTGCATTATTAAAATTGATAAATGTGTCACAATTAGTTTAAACATTTCTTTTTGTTCAGATACAATGTATAGAAAATGTAATTTAAGAGCTTAATTGAATTTACCATTCAACAGATTTAAATGCTATAGAAGTCACTTTTAGATGTCTATTAACCTTCATGAACAAAATTTCAATACACATTATTATTAATGTATGCATGATGTATGATCTAATGAATCTATGCATTTAATGATGTTTAAACAACACCAATAAATTATCAATGCATTGACAACATCAATACATATCATTAGATCCATACACGTATTTGGATTATAACCACTAGAAAAATTTACCACTTAAAAAAATGAAATATACTTTTATATTGTCCTTTCTCCCGCACATGTTTACCCATTTTTATACAGAATTATGCCAAAAGCATTTACTTAAAGTAAAAAATAAATTTATAAATAAATAAAGTCTTTCATTAAATTTTTCCATTCTATAATTCCGTTTTATTTACACAGATGTTTAATTGCTGTTTTTATTATTGCAACCTAAACAGAATATAAAATTTGAACATACAGTGAATTTTATTAAATTTAGTTTAGCACTAATTGTAGATAAAGTATTTATCATGCACTGTTTGGGATGATTAAACTTCAAACATATTCAGTTAATAAAACAAAATTAAACAACGATACATATAACACTAAAAATAAAACACAGTAAAAATACTTTTTCTTATTTTCGGTATGCAATAGTAATATATCGTAAAAAATATAAATAATTTATATCAAATATATTAACAACATATAACAATGCTTTTAAATTTGTTTCATAAATTTTCTAATATTCTCATTTTTTTCCTAATATTACTTCCTGATCCTTAATAATATTCCAATACGGTTTTGGTATAACTTTGACAATTCTTTTTAAATTTTAAAAAATTTTTATATATTTTCTCAAACTATATAAGAATAAAAGAAAAATATAGAAGATGATAGCTAAGATGATTGAAATAAACGATAAATCACTTTGTCGTTGATAACAGCTGCGGCAAAAATCAGTTTAAAAAAGTGTTAAACCATCCATCTTGAGTTGGAGTGGTTCAGTCAAGGTACTATATATTACAGGATAAAAGGATCTTTTGGAATCTTTCAGTGCATGTAAACTGCATAGGAAAATCACTGAAGTAATTCTTTTAACATGTTCTCAATAGAAATATGGAAGGTAGTACGCTGCTTTAAATCTAAATAACAACAATTTCTTCCACCATATTGTCAATTTAAAAATGACTTGCGAATAAAAAATATGTTCACATTTGGTTTATTTTCAAACTTATGACAGCTTTCTATCATCAATATCGAAAAAAGTTGTTTTGGGTTTTGTTTGTGGGTTATTATTTCCAAAAAAACACTTTACTAATTAATGACAGTTTTCTTAAAAGAATGAAAATGTAAATTAATTTATGAGGCTTGTTGTAAAGATTAAAAACTTTGTTGTTGAGATTGTAAAGACGAATAATTAATATTTGGCGTTAAAATTCTATTTTTATATTTGTGTCATATCGTTACTACTAGGATATTTTTTTATTATATATAAAATAAATTTCAGAATCCAAGATATGTCATCAAACACTAATTTTTCATTTCAGAAATTTAATTACATCTGAGAATTTAATTTCGCAAATGTAGTTGAATCGTAGTTTATGAATTAAACGCCAAGATCATTTTAAATAAACCAGATTAAATAGGTGCATGGTTCAATCCATATGGTGAATTATTTAAATAGAAAACGACTGTTGTGAAATTAGATTAAAATGATTAATTTTTTGTTTAAAATGAAATATAATAATATTAATAATAACAATAACTTGTTTTTTGAATAGTTGTTTGTTTTTTGATCAATCACTTGTTTTTTGGCTCACGTCTATTATTTTTTCAGTTTCTTTACATAGAACATCAGAAAAAGCATAGCATAAAATATTGTAATGTTTTTTTTAAAACAATGACTGTTGTGAAAGTTGAAAAAAAATTATGCTTTGCTTGAAATGAAAAATAATAATATAATAATGGCTCGATTTTCGAATAATTTTTTTTTCTCCCGTTACTTTTTAATATTTTTTTTATCTTACTTTTTAGTTTCTTTACATAGAACATCATAAAAAGCATAGCATTAGATATTGCAATATTTTTTGAAATTTGCAGAATATTTTACTGTAAATGGATAATATATTGTGCAAGTACAGCCATATTGTAGTTTTTGTGGTTGTGAAGCTGGATTGCAACTGGGTGTGATTGGGTTGAGACTTGAGACAAAGATTGAAGAACACACAGCTTTATTTACACACGCACATACATACAATTAGAGATATACACTATTTAACACATTTAAAATCAGATCATTATAGATTCGTGGAAGGATTCCATTTCTAATCTGAAAAAAAAATACTTGGGTTTGCACAGGATGCGCGGAATATAATACTTCTTCGGGTGAGAGTCTGTAGGTCAACTAAGACACATGAGTGTGCTAAATATATTTCCTCCCAGGATGAGAGATTACAAGCTAAAGGTTTCTCAACAGAAGAACGTGATGCCACGATACTGAACGTATCTTGGCGTCAGTGCTGGTTGCACTGTACTTCATCTCGGGTGAGAGTCTCGAGGCCTACTGACCATTTATCATGAATGAAACGGGGGCGCTCTTGCAGTGCGTAGGAGGAAGCACGGTTACAAGAACAATTTGAAAATCAGGTATATATGAAAACATTAAAAAGATAAATTATTTTATTTTTTGAAAAGTTAGAAACAATATTAATACTACGGGGGCTTGAATGGCCGAGTGGCTTGCGCTCTGGCGCTCGGTACCACAAGCTTCGGGTACGAGTCCCGGCGGTGCCATGGATGTTTGTAATAGTTCGGAATCCACTTTAAACCGTAGGACCCGGTCCTAATAGGATCGTAGAGCGTTGCGGGGTCATTGTTACTCCGCGTCCGTGGCTTATCTTCACGTTACACGCACCCCCTGGGTAATGAAAAGTGAGTAACGTCTGTGCAGCACTTTTCTTAAGGCATCCAAGACCAAGCTGTCTAAGTGTGGGCCATCTGCATTAGAACAAAAAAAAATATTAATACTACGAACATTTCTTCATTTTTAAATAATCTTTAGTTTAGTTTTCCAGTTTTAAAAAAAGATTAATTACAATATATTACCTATAAAAATTTTATTAATGATTAGCATTTTGATTAAATTTTTATTTTTTAAATATTTTTTAAATATTTATTTCATATTTATTTTTCTATCCGCTGGAAATGTTTAAAAATAAAGGGGCAATAGTGCATTTCAACCTGAAAGTAACTACAGTTGTTTTATTTATTCTTTAACGGGAAAAAAGTAGAAACGATAAATTAACAAACGGAACACTAAATAACTTTTTTTTGTTTATAATGATTCACCATTTTACTCAACTGAAATGGGTTTCTTTAGCTTCTTGAATGCCACATTTTTTTCTAAATCTATCACAGAAAATTCCATTTAATTTTTTAAAAAACTTGTTTATGTTTTCTGGAAATTACTTTCATGGAAACGCTTAAACAGGGGAATTCGAAATTTCATTGCAAAGATCTCCAGGGATATTTTGAATGGGACAGGGTTTCCCCCTTATTGCCAAAAAAAAGTAAATAAATAAATAAACATGCAAAACAAAACAAAAAGTTTATATATATGTATATATACAAAGCAAAGTAAGTGACTCAAGAATTGAAAGAAATGTTTTCAGAGCGAATGAAAAAACGATTTAAAATCACATCTATTTCATCCGTTGCTTAAATACTGAATATTTCAAACGTTAGAAAACGTAAAGACGAATTTTACACATTGCATATTTATGTTGTTGTTCTGTCACGCTTTATTCTTGAAATTTCGAAGTCACCCATAAAGACATGGCTGATCTAAGTATTTATTTCTGCTTTTTATTAAAGCACTTGCACAAAATGACCTTAGAGAGACAAACCAAATCTGTCATTTTATTAAAGAAGTTTTGTTATTATTCCAGTAAATAATACAGAGCAAAACACTATCTGTTTACGTTCTATATCACTAAAAATGTTTTTCTGAGGCAGTGGGCATATGTCCCCATAAATTTTTTAATTGACGAAATAATCTCTTTTTTCAATTCCTTCTATTAGTTCACACTCTCCCTATAAATAACTTGTTTAAATTTTCAATCGTTAATAAAATACTTTTTATTCATCCACTCAAGTTCAAATACATTTTTTAAAACTTGTAGTGGACGGCACTTGATGTTAATACTGTTTTTTGAAATATTAATTCATTAATTAAATTTAATTAATTAATTTTAGTTTTTTTTAGATTCAAGTTGCATGTATCTAATAATAGATGGCACCAGATGTAATAGGAAAATTTCAACTTTATTAGTAAAGTTCTTTTCAGCAATATAGTGTAAAAAATGTAGGAATTGACTTTAAAAAATATTACTTGTTCTATTACTATGTTACTATGTTATTACTCTATTTTTTTATATTACTTGTTTATCTTCACTTCATATTTCAATATTTTATGCATATTTTAAGAAAGTTTAGGCTTATGTGTCAATTAAGTGAATTATTCCCATTTTTTCATTAAAAGCTGATGCTCTATTATGTAATACTTTATTATGTACAACGGATACTTTAAAATGTAACACTCTATTAGATGTCTTCATGTATACTAAATTTATTTTTATTTTTCACACAAATTATTTTCGCCAAAGTCTGCCAAGTAAAGGATTACGATTGCAAAAAAAGTACAAGAATAGTTACCATATTTGTGGACTTATCGCTCAATTAGCGCCACAAAAATTCACCAAATTGTAATGTCTCTTGTGTGCGATTTGGTTAAGATTGCTTATTAAAAATACATATTATTTTAAAAATTGGGTTTAAAGTATTCATGTTTCTAAGAATATGTTCCACATTCTATTCTTTATTAAGTTATAAGTTGAAGTTAAGTAATCATAAAGAAGTCGTTTTATCAGCTATTTGAGATTTTATTTTGCCTTTTCTTTTTCAATTTTGTACAAATTTAATTCATAGGTGTAATAATCTCCTTTTTCACCTTAAATTCTATTTCAGAACATCAGGATTTAAAAAGAATTCACCAAGCAATTAAACATTGATGTTTTTGCAAAATCAAAATTTCTAAACAATGATATTTTTCAAAAAATAAAAAACAGGAATTAAACAAAAAACAAAAACTTAAGTTATTAAAATTAAGTTTTATTTTATTATATCTAAAAACTGAAAGCTTCTTGTTATTGGCTATCTAACATACACTGGTGTTCAAAAGTTAAGCATAAATCGTAAAATGCGAAAAAAATGGAGTAAATATTCGTAAAATTATTCCAAATTTCTTGCGGATATTAATTGGGTGAAGAAGAAACATTGGATTTATACAAAACTTTTCAGTCGACTATATACTGCGCGAAACACCTGCTCATGTCGGAACGCAGAGAAACCGATTCACGCAGCATAGGTAGTTCAGACAAGTTTCGTGCAACTGCTGTGCGAAGGAACGTTGTTAACCATAAAACAAGGTGAATGATGGCACAAAGACGCCAATTGGACATGTTTGCGAAAGGAAGAATTGTTGGAATGCTGGAATCCGGACTATCACAAACCGAAGTGTCTCGAATTTTGAATGTGGACCAGTCTGTGATCTCAAGACTGTGGCAGAGGTTTCAAAGAACGGGAGATGTTACCCGACAACCAGTATCAGGTCGACCAAGAGTCACAACCCCTAGCCAAGACCGATATCTGGTAATAAGTGCGCGACGTCAGAGGGGCAGTACTGCCAGAGCACTGGGTTCGGCGCTCACAGTCGCCACAGGAATACGAATTTCGAGACAAACTGTTTACAGGAGACTCAATCATGCTGGCCTGTATGCCAGAAGACCAGCAGTTTGCATTCCCCTCACGTCTGCGCATAAACTACCATGCACACACATATCTTGTCGTTTTGCGGATACTCGACATTACTCAAACAAATTTTACACAGAATCAAAGTGGATGATTTCATAATATTTTATAGTAGACAATACAATGTATTTAAAATCATATATATAGCAGACAACGCAATATATTTAAACAATATTTAAAGGAATTAATCATTGATGTGGTTGCAAAATAAAAATTTCTAAGCAATAATATTTAAAAAAAATAAAAAAAACAATTATTTTAAAAATCACTTAGATAATTTATTCTAACAATGAAGTATTAAAATTAGGTTTCATTTTATTATATCTAATAATTGAAAGCTTCTCATTTTTTTCTATATAACATGTGAAAAGAATATCGATTGAAATGAATAGATATCTAAGTATAATAAAATTAGGCTTAGAAGAAATGCAGAGAAAGATACACAAAAATACACATGTGCTACCATGCACACATAAATTTGCCTTTTTGCTCATACATTACACAAAGGAATAATGCACAGAATCAAATGGCATGATCATCATAGTGCATGTTTTCATAATATTTTATAATTCTTGACAATGCAATTTATTTAAATAATTAAATGTACTTCAAACTTATCAAACTTCTATTTATTTCAGAGGAACTTTTTCCATTTTTTTCTATCCATTTCTTCACAAATGCAATATTGAGTTTACATTTGCACTTTTATGTCTTTTAATGAAAATGTAAAAAATTGAACTTGTTAACATTTTATAACTAAAATAAAAAGCTTAATCATAATTGTAAAGCAAAGATGCTTACAATGTAATTAGAGAAAAATATTTTAATGCTGTTTTCGCCATTGTTTTTAACAAGAACTACTTAAAATTTTAAACCGAAATTAGAATATGAGAACAATTTGAATACTAGCGGGACATTATTAGAACTATATTTGTGAATTTTCTATCAAATTCAATGTAGGAGAATTATCTTCAAAAATTTGTCTGAAATAATATTTTATTTCCATTGTATTTTTGTTGTATATTTAATAATGTTGTAGCGGTGAAGAGGGTAATGAGTGTAATAAAAAAAATTAAAAACATTTTTAATGCAATTGATTAATAATTTCAAAATATATTATTGTATGTATTTAAAATCAATATTAATATAAAAATCAATCAATATCAATATACAATGTATTTAAAATCGTATCTATAGTAGACAATGCACAATAGTAGACTATTTAAACAATATTTAAATGCAATACAAACTTATCAAATCGTTATCCATTTCCGAGTTAAATTTCCATTTGCACTTTTATGTCTTTTAATGAAACTGTAAATAACTGAAATATTTAACATTTTATAACTTAAATAAAATGCTCAATCATAATTGTAAAGCATAGATGGTAACAATGTAATGAGAGAAAAAAAATTCAATACTTTTTTAGTCACTGCTTAACAAGAACTACTTAAAATTTTAAACAGAAATTGGTCCTATTGGGAAATGAGTCGTATTGGGATACTATTGGGACATTGTTAGAACTGCATTTGAGAAATTTTTCTCAAATTCAATGAAGGAGAATTTTAAAATTTATTTGAAAGTATATTTCTTTTCATTGCATTTTTGTTGTAATACTAGTAAGCTATCTGTTGTAGCGTTGAATAAGATAAGATAATGATTTTAATAAAAAAAAATTAAAAACAATTTTAGTACAATTTATGAAAACAATGAGCCAACGGGAATAGAAGAATTTTTAAAAAAAAATTGTCATTACTATATAATTTGATACCTCATTATTTTCATAACTGCAAAGAAATTTTGGAAGTAATTAATTTTTTTTAAAGTTTGATTCATGATTTATAAATGTACTCAATCCGTTAAAAAATCATTGATTTATTTTCATACAATTAATAAAATGTGTTATTAAAAGGAATCATGGAATCATAACAAAATTAGAATAAATAAAATAAGATTTATTTATCTTGATTGAATATTTTACTCAATATTCAAATATTTAAATTTTTCTATATTCAATAGAAATATTTAAAAGAAAAGAAAAATGTTTAATATAATTTACGCATTTTTTTTTAGATTTAATATAATATTAAATAGAAAAATGAGGCAAACAGAAAAAAAAAATATTAAACGATGCATCCATTTTTTCACTTTTTATATTTTAAAATAAATGTTTTAATTTTTAATAAAATTAAAATAAAATTTTTTTAATAAAATTAAACTAAAATTTTTTTAATAAAATTAAAATAAATTTTTTTTAATAAAATTAAAATAAAATTTTTAATTTTTTTTAGATTTAATATAATGTTAAATAGAAAAATGAGGCAAACAGAAAAAAAAAATATTAAACGATGCATCCTGTTTTTCACTTTTTATATTTTAAAATAAATTTTTAAATTTTTTGTCACATAAAATTACATTAAATATTTCTAATAAATGAACTGTACCTTGTTAAAAATATTTCAAAGTCAAAGAAATACTTATTAAAAATTAGGGCCTAATATGGGTGCCATCTGGATTCAATGTTGTTTCATGGTAGAAACTGATTTTTTTCTGGACGAGGTAAATAATCTAGACTAATTTTAAATTATTCCTGGAGGTTTTTAAATTCGCTGTTGAAGTCGTAATGGCGTTAGTTAAATTCTACTTAATTAATCTGCAGCTTTGAAATTTTCACTAAAGCAGAATTTTTGACTTCCAAAAAATGGCGAACATTAGGTTAATATTATTACTGAAATGTTATAATTGAGAGGAGATGTTGACACACTTATGTCATTTATTTTCTGCAACGCAAAGCCATCAATTAACTAACAAAGCAATGAATAGCTCACTTATAATTTTAAAGCGATAGAACTCTCTACTGTTATCACACATTTCCAGAAAAGTTTATTTAAATTTTTTTTTCTTCACATGCTTCTCTCGATATAGTAATCGTTGGAATGCATAGAGGATCCTTACTTCATACATAAAATCATTCACACAAATTTTATTCATTTTAAATGTATTAGTAATATAATTATTTTGTGGACTTTTTTGATGTTTTCGTCGGTAACAGCCTCTTTGGGGCGTCCACTGCGTGCATCGTCCTCGGTGCTCATTTCGCCTCGTTTAAATTTAGCAAATCACTTCTCTACAATTGTTTTTCCTGGTGCAAAGTCCGAACAACGTTTATCAAGCCAAGCCTTGGCTTCAATAGTATTTTTTTTCGCCAAAAAGCAATGCTTTATTAACACACGAAATTCCTTTTTTTCCATTTTTTCAAACTAACAAAAGTTACTTCACTAAAAATGCTATAACTCACATACTATTATGCAACAGCTGTCAAATTTATACACGTGTCTTTTGAAAGTAGGGCTAACTAAAAATCATATGTATTTAATACTAGTAGAGCCATCTATGTGTCAGCCTACGAACCTTTCAGCCCACCTTTTAGTTCTCGTGGGAATGCATGGTGGAATCTTTGCTTAATTCTATGAAATCATTCCCACAAATTATATTCATTTTAAATGGATTTACAATGTAATTGGTTATCTTTAATTTTCTAAAAGTGTGTCCAAATACTTTACAAATCTTATGTTCTTTTATTGCAAGTTGCAACCATTAAAATTTATGAAGAATAATGATAATTAAAAACTGTCATTAAAAGCAAATGCAAGTGGAATTTCTTCCAAAAAGTTTAAAGAACGGAATGAATTTTCAAAAACACGGAAGTGTGAATTAACCTGACAAAATGTCGTTACAAAACAAGTTCAACAAAACGAATCTGAAATAGTTTTTAAGATTTAACCCAGAGTTTTACGAACTGCGACATTATCGGCAGAATAATTTGCATTACTTTGTTCTTTCCCAGTCATTTATGACAGAAAAAGGAAACTATTTTGAAGCCGAAATGAAAGTTCTAACTCGAAACAAATAAAGAAATTGTTCGGGCAGGGGTTACGAAGTAAATTCAGGACAATTCTTCAAACCAATAAATCGAAATTTCTCTCAAGTGTCAGGAGGGAGAAAGGCCACATTAGAATCGTTCTTCAATTTTCTTAGTTTCATAAATGCTGTTCGCTTCAGTGACATTCAAAGGGTAGGAATTGTTAGAAATTGGATATAAAAAGTCGTAGAAGGGTATTGTGTTGTTTGTATGTAGCCATTTTGCATCATTAATATACAACCCACGATTGGTTAATGTTGTGGGATACAGATAGATTTATTTAAAGAAAAGTAAATAAATATTTGGTTTAATTAGATCTGTAATTTTTTCTTGGCTGATTCAATTAAATATGTGTATAATCTTTGTTTAACTATTTTAAAATAACGTCAAAACCAAATAATTTTAAAATGATATTTGTATGCCACTTTACGAAAAAAAAGTGAAAGGCGTCACTGATTCTATTCGTTTTAACATATCGCGTCGACGGGCCTGAAAGTCCGAGTGGGTAGCGCATAGGCGCTCGGTACCACAGGTTTCGGGTTCGAGTCCCGGCGGCGCATGGATCTTTGTAGTGGTTCGGAATCCACTTTAAACCGTAGGTCCCGGTCCTAATAGGATCGTAGAGCGTTGCGGGGGCAGTGTTACTCCGCGTCCGTGGCTTATCTTCAAGTGACACGCGCCCCCTGGGTAATGCAAAGTGAGTAACGTCTGTGCAGCACTTGCCTTAAGGCATTCAAGACAATTGTTTAAGTGCTTGCCAGATGCATTGGAGGAAAAAAAAAAGAACATATCGCGTCGAATAACATCATTGAGAGGCAAATTCGGCTTCATAGAAATAGCACATAGAAATAATGCTAAATTAAATGGCTTTAGCAGTATACGTCAACTATTAATATGTCTAATATAATTTATACTAATAAAGAATTTTTATATAATATGTAATTTTATAAAGAATGATCGTTAAACATATTGTGTAACTCTTATTGGGATTTTGAAATCATTTAAAAAAAAAAAAGTTTAAAATTAAAAAGCATTTAATTCAGTTTTTTAAAAAAAATATTATCTTTGGTAAACCATTTTTACATACGGATCAAGTATGTTTGCATCATTTAAAGATCAATAACTAACATTATTTTATCATGAATATTAGAAAAAATTCAAAGCTTCTCCTTGAAAGTAGATGCTATTTCACAAAAGATCTTTTATAATGATTTATTTTGATGTAATGAAATTTTACATTTTTATTGTTTACAATTTTATATGAATTAAATAACTCGAAAATTAAATTAAATTTTAACTTTAAATAAAAAAAATGTCATGATATATTTGCATAATGCAATAATATTATTTAATCATAAATAAATAATTTATATGGAAATTAAGATTCCAATTACTTGAATAAAGCATAAAAATCAAAAATTGTTATTTAGATTTCATGATGCTGTAAATTAAAAAAAAATATTCATTTTAATATTTCATTCATTATGAAGCAGTTTAAATTTTATTCCTGGTTACCTATTGGCATTATTTGATACACGTAACATTTCTATTTTCCTATCCAGAAAATATATAGATTATATCTCAAACATGGAAGAAAGAAATGTGAAGAATATAACTTCATGATTGAAAATTTTAGTCTCTGTTCACATCTACGTCAAAGAAGACCCACAATTGAAACCTAAATAAAATGAAAAATAACCAAGTGAAGAAAGAAATGTTGAAATGGAGTGGAGGGGAAATTTAATAACGTACCCATTTTTAACAAAGAGGAAGATTCAATTGAAGTTTCCCTTTTTCAATTTCGGTGCAATTGATTTGCGATGAAGAATTTTCCAGGCTTGCTTTTAGATGCTCTTACATCATATATTTATTTAAAATATTAAGAATCAAATATCTTGCCATAAAGCAATATCTGCTGTCACTTGTATGGTACTACTGTGCCCAAAAAGTAAGACCCATTAATTTTTTTTTTTCAAAAACTCTTTGTTTATTTCTCCAAATTTATTTTATCGCCTTCAAAGTAATCCCTTCCGGACACAATGCACTTACGCCAACTTTCCTCAATGCATGCTAAAAAGTCATCGGCAAGGATGGCCTTCAAAGCGCGTGGCGATTCAGGTTGAATCTCTTCAATCGACTCAAAAAGGTATCCCCGGAGTGGTGTTTTGAGTTTAGGGAATTGCCAGAAGTCGCACGGTGTGAATACGGTGGTTGTGTAACGATATGGGTTTCATTTTTGACGAAAAGTCACGAAGAATCAATGCAGTGGGAGCTGGCGCATTCAGTGTTTTCGGTACCAATTGAGATTTCCCGCGTTTTTAGGCTACGGGATATTAAAGGAATTAAATATTTTCTTATTTCTTTTATGGGAAAATAACCTTATTTTTGAGATATTAAAGCAATTTCATTAAAAATTTCATTCCTTATTATTATCGCATATCCTTTAATTGGAAAAATGATAGATAATTAAATTATTTTTTGAAGTTTAATATTGTTCAAATTAGAATTTTCCAGACTTGCTTTTAGATGCTCTGACATCATATATTTATTTAAAATTTTAAGAATCAAATATCGCGTTATAACGCAAAATCTGCTGTTATTTGAATGGTGTTACTTGAATTCTTTTGTAAAACTAAATATCTTCCCTCATTTCGCAAAAATTAGCTTTACCATAATTAACTTTAACTTTTAAAATTAACTAATTAATTTTTATGTAATCATATGTCTCAGGCAATTAAAATTTCCTTTTAAATATGCCGTAATACGAAATGAAATAACTATTTTCTTATTTCTTTTATATTAAAATAACTTTATTTTTGTGATAATTCAGTCTCTTTTGCCTAGTTATAATTACATTTCCTTTTATCTGGAAAGAGGATAGATTATTAAATTTGTTTTTTAAGTTTAATGTTGTTCAAATATATTCGTAATATACTTAATATATTCTTTATATAAACATATAAATATATAGTTATATATTCTTTTCGTTCAAATATATTCTTGATATACTTAAATTGCAATTTAGCAGCAGTTTTATAAAAATCATTCAAAAGTGAATGTTTATAATTATATAGGTATTCCTATTAAAATCAATTTTGCATTGAGAAAGTAATTCGATTCGAATTATTATCAAAGAAAAACAGATATTTTTTTAAAAAAAATATCTTTACCAATTATGATATATGATCTAGGGGAAAAGTAGCTACTTTTTAATTTCTTTTTCAATAAGATAACGAAATTTTAGTTATGCATATTTTATTTTTAAAATTTTTTGCGATCCAGAGTGAAAAATTCTATAATAATGGATTGAAGGAACATCAAAATAAAATAAAAATGTTCGGTTACGTTTGAAATTCTGTAACTTTACAAGAAATATATTCAAAAGAAAATTGTAATTCACCTTACTAAGAGGAACACATTTACTAAAATTATATATATATATATATATATATACATTCAAGAGCCAAAACATTATGATCACCCCTGCACTTTGCAATGAACTCGCCTGGATGACGTGGAAGGCACGTGATCAGGTGGAAGTGGTATTTAACTGGTATGAAGTGGTGGTATTAATCCATGCCAAGGCGGGTTGAAGCTGTGTTGCGCGCCAAAGGTGGGCCAACTCGTTATTGACAGGTGGTCATAATGTTTTGGCTCTTGAGTGTGTATATATATATATAATTTTATTTAGAGTCAATGAAAGAAATTTAATTGAAATGGTAGGATTGTATTTGAAAACAAAATTAAAATACATTGTTATATTGAAAGTTCTATGATCTGACCTTTTAATTTCAATATTAACTAAAAATTATAATTCATATCTCAGCTTGTAATGATTAAATGAACTCTTACTGATATAGATTACGTTTTGCAGATCCGAATTATATTAAAAAAAATGTAACAATACTTCCTCCTACGAACTAGCAAGAGCGCATGTCCTCTGCATGCCCCCCATGGCATTTAGGAGAAATGGTCATTAGGCCTCGAGACTCTCACTTGAGAGGAAGTACAGTGCAACTTGCGCTCCCGCGGATAAACGTTTACCTTATAGTCTTTCATCCCGAGAGGAAATATATTTAACGGAAACCTGCATATTAGTTGGTATATAGACTCTCACCGGGAGAGGAAGTATTTTTTTTTTCCTGTGCTTATGTGGTGTTGTCATATTTTAAAACTTCATATTAACAATACCCGATCCTAAAAACAACCAGTTACACCGTTTACTGAACACACACGATAACCATTATGAAATTCCGCAATAACCCATACCACATTTTTAAATCCACAAGTTCGCATGCCTTCAGAGACTTATATAAGTTGGAAAAGGAAACGCACCTGAAATAACACACAGACAAAATTTCATAATTTAAAATATAAACAAAAATGTATTTATTAATATTTGCAATAGTAGGCTTGAATTAAAATCATCTAATTAACGTTATCAATAAAAGTATAAATCGGATAATGCATTAATATAAATATAACTTATACAAAATGCGGCAATTCTAAATTAATATTTAATAATAAAATAATATGGTATAGACCTTACAGTTCATAACTTGCCACGACAGCTGGGGAAGAGGGGCTAGGGAGAGAGAAAGAACGTGGTATGGGTTATTGCGGAATTTCATTGTGGTTATTGTGTGTGTTAAGTAAACGGTGTAACTAGTTGTTTTTAGGATCGGGTATTGTTAATAGGAAGTTTTAAAATATGACAACACCATACGTACCTGAGTATAATTTTTCGGAATCTATCGTGGTATCTTTTCACGAACCTATAAATACATATTTTTAAATGTATAATTGTAAGTGTGTGGTGTTTGTGCGTGTGTAAATAAAGCTGTGCCTTCTCAAATCTGTGTCTTAAATCTCAACCTAATCCTATCCGGTTACAATACAGCTGCACTCTACAATATCCCCTTTAAATATTTTTTCACAACGCTTGTTATTTTTTTTTTATTTATTTATTAATTTTAAGAAAACGTATTATTTAAAAAAATTTCTGTATATTCTTGTTAATTGATATATATTAAAATATATATTGTTATAAATTCTTCCGAAATTTATTAAATTACCTGACTCATTTATAAACAAGTAATATAAAAAAAAAATTAAGTGAATTCCTACTTTTTTTCCACTATATTTTCATTCATTTTTTAAAGTTTATCAGGCGCCATCTATTGATAGATATATGCTACTTAAAACTAAAAAAAACAAACTAAAATTAATTAATTAAATTTAATTAATGAATTAATATTTGAAAAAACTGTATTAACATGAAGTGTCATCCATTACAAGCTTAAAAAATTTTTGAACTTGAGTGGATGAATAAAAATTATTTTATTGAACGACGATTGAAAATTTGAACAAGATATATATATAGGGAGAGTGTGAGCTAATAGAAGGAATTGAATAAATGTATCCTCGTGATTCCCAGATGAATATATCATTTGAAAATTATAGATAAATATCAACCAATCATAGAAATAAACTTTTTAACAAACATTTTTTTAAAAATATATCTAATAAATTTTATTTAAAAACAAAAATCTAATAATTACAATTGTTTAAGTGAAACTTTTACTAAATAGTTTTAAAATAATACAATTCATAAGTATATACTAATACTAAAACATAATAATGGAATAATATTAATTAAATCCCATTTCATGGCTTTTCAATAACTAAAGTGTTTTAATAAACAAGTAATATAAAAAAAAATTAAGTCAATTCCTACTTTTTTTTCACTCTATTGCAGAATGTCCTTTATAAATAATTTTCATTCATTTTTTTAAGTTTATCTGACGCCATCTATTGGTAGATATACGCAACTTAAATATAAAAAAAATCTAAAATTAATTCATTAAATTTAATTACTGAATTAATATTTGAAAAAAGTGTATTAACATCCAGTGTCATCCACTACACGTCCAAAAAAAATTGTATTTGCACTTAAGTGGATGAATAAAAAGTATTTTATGAACAATATATATATAGGGAGATTGTGAGCTAATAGAAGGAATTGAAAAAGTGAAAATGAAAATTTAATGCCTTAAATAATAGGTTGCATTTCTAATACTCGGAAATGGATAACGATTTGATAAGTTTGCATTACATTTAAATATTGTTTAAATTGTCTACTATTGTGCATTGTCTACTATAGATACGATTTTAAATACATTGTATTGTCTACTATAATATATTTTGAAATTATTAATAAATTACATTAAAAATGTTTTTAATTTTTTATTACAATCCTTGCCTGGATGAATAAAAGTATTTTATGAACAATTGAAAATTTGAATAAGATATATTTAGGGAGAGTGTGAGAAAATAGAAGGAATTGAAGAAAAAAAGGACATTTAAATGTTAAATAAAATAGATTTAAACATACATTAAGTATATCTTAATATGTCGTTTAAGAACAACAAAAGAATTTTCTCAAAAAAAAGAAATAAAATTTTATATCTGAATAAGAATAAGAATCCTTATAGGAATAGGTCATACTATTTTGTACCGAAAGTAATTTTAAGAGAGAATCCTTATTTTTCTTTCGATAAAGAATATCTCAAAACCGTTTTTTCAGAAAATATCAATTTTCTCACTCTATTTGATGAATGACTTATCACGAGCTCATTGATTAGAAAAACGATATCAGTTAATGAAAATGTTTGCCTTCAGAGCGAAATATCGAGAAATATTGAATTATATTTTCTTACAAGCAATATCACTCTGTTTGCTAAATTTTCTTTGTAGAAAACAAACAAAAATAATATGTAGAAACTAATAATTTTCTTTGAATGCGATGAAAATCAGAACTGAAATTCAGTCTTTTGTTATTTTTAAAGGTTTTTTTTATATTTGAATAGAAAGATAACGGATATTCCATAAATTAATCATTTAATATCAATATAGCAAATTCCCAGCAAAAAAGGGAACGAAATAAAATTTATTGTGAAAGATAAAATATCATATGTTAAAATGAATGAGAAATAAAATAATCAGGCATTCATTGTTCAATAGAAACATTTGATAGAAATATTTGAAACATATGAAATAATATCTCAAAACCGTGTTTTCGGAAAATATCCATTTTCTCACTCTATTTGATGAATGACTTATTACGTTTTCATTGATCAGAAAAACGATATGAGTTAATGAACATGTTTGTCATCAAAACAAATATCTGGAAATATTGAATTATATTTTCTTATAAGCACTAGTATCACACTGTTTGCTAAATTTCCATTGTTGAAAACAAACATAAAGCGTATGTGGAAACTACAATGATTTTCTTTGAATACGATGAAAAATCAGAACTAAAATTCTGTCTTTTCTTTGTTATTTTCAAATGTTTTATTATATTT
>BPLQ01003025.1:1150608-1188474 GCA_021605075.1 Caerostris darwini
ATTCATGTCGGGCGATCTAGGTGGCCAGATCATTCGTTGGAATTGTCCAGAATGTTCTTCAAACCAATCGCGAACAGTTGTGGCCCGGTGACATGGCGCATTGTCATCCATAAAAATCCCATCGTTGTTTGGGTACATGAAGTCCATGAATGGCTGCAAGTGATCTCCAAGTAGCTGAACATAAGCATTTCCAGTCAATGTTCGGTCCAGTCGCACCAGAGGACCAAGTCCATGCCATGAAAAAACAGCCCACACCATTACGGAGCCACCACCAGCTTGAACAGTGCCTTGCTGACAGTTTGGGTCCATGGCTTCGTGGGGTCTGCGCCACACTCGAACCCTACCTTCAGCTCTTACCAACTGAAATCGTGACTCATCGGACCAGGCCACGGTTTTCCATTCATCTAGGGACCAACCGATATGCTCACGTGCCCACGAGAGTCGCTGCAAGCGATGTCGTTCTGCCAGTAAAGGCACTCGAGTCGGTCTTCTTCTGGAATAGCCCAAGAAAGCCAAATTTATCCGAACAGTTCTAACAGACAAGTCCCTTGTACGTCCCACATTGATTTCTGCGGTTATTTGACGCAGTGTTGCTTGTCTATTAGAATTTACGACTCTTTGCAGACGTCGCCGGTCTCGGTCGTTAAGTGCAGGCGGTCGACCACTGCGCTGTCCATGGTGGGATGTTATGCCTGAAATTTCATACTCTCGGCACACTCTTGACACAGTGGATCTGGGAATGTTGAATTCCCTAACGATTTCCGAAATGACATGACCCATGCGTCTAGTTCCAACTAACATTCCGCGTTCAAAGTCTGTTAATTCCCGTCGTGCGGTCATCATCACGTCAAAACCTCTTCACATGAATAACTTGAACAGAAATAAAAGCTCTGCGAAAGCAGTGCGCATTTATACCTGTTCTACGCGATGCTACTGCCATCTGAAAATTTGCATATTGCTATCCCATGACTTTTGTCACTTCAGTGTATATATATATACATATATATATATGTATTTACAGAACTCTATTTATTACAAGTTAATATTTATAAAAAATATATAAAATAAACAATTTAATTAGATCCGCAAGTACAGTTCACTCTAATAATGGAGCTTTTCAGAATTCTCGAGTCTACGACGAATAAATTTCCTCAAGTCTGTGGCAGACTTAATTATTATACTAAATCATTCTGGGTTCATTTGTAAGTAGGCGGAAATTCCTACCTGTTGAATCTCTCTCGTAAAAGTGTAAACCAACATTTGTCGATTCATCGCAGAATTCCCTCTTTTCTTCTCCAAAAACCTCCCTTTAAGAAAATCCGTCTAGAGGGGGCAGTGGCAGCTTTCCTCATTTCTCATTGGAGTAGACATTTTCTCAACCCACTATCTACCACCAATCACCAAACAATTGATGGTGTAGTCCATATTCCATCTGTAATTGTTTTGAACAGTGAAGGTTGCACAGGCAATAGCTAATTTTATGAGGTCTCATTATCCATGACACTATTTGAGTGACAGGTTGTTTTAATTAGTACAAAACACTAATTGCATGTAGTATAACTATCCACAGAACTGCGTATCTGCTGTCAAATTTAAATGGTAAATTATTATTACCTACTTGTTATAATATGTGCATTCCTCTCTCCTTGAAACGAAAGGTTACAACTGTTCCCTTGGGAAAAATGCTACAACAGAGTTGTTTACAAGAATAAGACAAATATATTTAACAAATGTCCTTTAATATTAAAATATATGTACTGATATACACTCAAGAGCCAAAACAATATGACCACCCCTACATTTTGCTATGAACTCGCCTGGATGACGTGGAAGGCACGTGATCAGGTGGAAGTGGTATTTAACTGGTATTAAGTGGTGGTATTAATCCATGCCAAGGAGGGATGAAACTGTGTTGCGCGCCAATGGTGGGCCAACTCGTTATTGACAGGTGGTCATAATGTTTTGGCTCTTGAGTGGAACTGTTAAATTGAAGCATATTTATTTTGACATAAGAAAAATCACATTTTTTTTTTAATTCACCAGTAAAGTTGGTACATTAAATTGCAAGCTACATTAGACACGATCCTTTAAGCTACATTAGACATGGTTTGTTCAAATGTAGCTTTTCAATTCGTTAAAAAAAGTGGAATATTTATTAAAAATATCTTTTTAAAGGGTTTGATTATAATTTAATTTTATCACAGTATTTATATCCCTTCATGTAATCATTGTTTTTATTATTATTGTCGGCATTAAAATATTTATTTTTTCTTGTAATCAGCTGTCACATGTTTTATTGGTTGTCTTTGGATTGTTTATTCGATCTGCAAATGACTGAATATTATAAATTTAATCATAGTTCCACGTTCCTGTTTTTTTCCTATTGAAATATTGTAATTAAAGCAAGGAATTTTAATTTTAAATTGTAAATTGCAACTCCATATCACTGATAGATATCTTATTATCTGAATATGAGATTTATGGTTGATGTACATTAATGCCAAAGAAAGTTCCAAAAATAATTTTACATTTATATAATATTTTTTTAAATACAAAAAACGCGGTTATATTCTACCATATTTGTCTTTTTAAAAATTTCAGCGGTCGTAATGAAAGCTTAGATCGCGTATGTTTAATGTCGCTGATTTTTCTAAATATGATTTGGAGTTAACAAAAAAAAAAGGTGGACAGACTATTAGTTTAAGCTTAGATAGTAATAACTTTTGGACTTTAATTTTAAAACTTAGATGGTAATGAGCATAATTCAGATTTTTAAATTAAAATTACATACATTAAAATTTGAGAAATAATATTGTCTGTAATGAACAACATAAACTATGTAAAATTTTCAAAACGGGACGTAAATACAAAAGATAAAATCTGTTAACCATATCTGCCTATTCTAGTTTAGTGTAGATCGAATTTTCATAGCATTCTCGTTTTTGATTGTTTCTCATTCTCATTTAATTACATTTCAAAGAGTGTTGTAAATATAAATATGAACGATATCTCACAAGAAAAAAAAATGATATTTTATTCCAACAAAGTGCAATTGTAAGACAGAAAAGCAAGTATAACACCGATGTATTTTCCACATTAGATACTTAATTAAATGCACTTATCTCATTTTAGAAAATGCCGAAAAACAAGAATAAAACGTTTAGTATTTTAAAATACACCAAATCATGTCTTGTTTCACTGAAGCGAGCTTTCCAAAATCAATACTGAATAGACTTACTTGAGCATGCCTCAGTGTGCTTGGTGAGGATTCAACTACTTCGTACGTGTGACGCATAAAGAAAAAAATACATGCAAAATATTTATAAAGGCTGGAATAAATACTTGAATATTTCCCCATTCCCAAAAAATGTACTTTTGTATTGTAGTCACTTTTAATATTTGTAACACTTTTTTGAAATACAATTCCTTCAAACTAGTTCCATCTTTTACAAGTATCCTGGATTGTTAAAATACAATCATGTGTAATAAATTGCTATATGCACAATAATTTTAATGTTATGTTTAATTTTTTTTTGTTTTAAAATTATATTCATTAAATATAATATGAATCATCATATATATACATCCATTAATTATAAGATCAAGCATTTTCATATACTATATATATATAAAATTTTTCCGTATTTTGTTATAAATATTAATCATTACAAATATATTATTTAATAGTTTAGTTAATTCGACTATACTAGAGTCTAAATTACGGTCACTGACAACTATGGTCTGAACCTTATTAGTAGATTTATTACATTTCGTTATAGGAATGATGTAATCTTTACTGGAAATTTTTTGGAATTACTGAAACTTTTTTGTCCCTTATATGTATATATATAGACTTCCGTATCTTAAGCCTAAGATACGGAAGTCTATATATACATATAAGGGACAAAAAAAATCATATTCAACAATTTCCTTTTTATAGTAATATGCAGCTCTAATTAATATGAATTATAGGAACAACCAAAGCAGCTTTGTTTATTACATTTGGCGTTTTTAAAAATTTATATAAATCAATGTGACACTGTCTGCTACAGATTTCATCTTCATAATTCCTTCCAAAACTATTTCTGAGGAATCTACATTCAAATGTGTCCAAACTCTTCTTGTCTTTTATGGTAAGGATACATATCTCTGTTAGAAAAGGACGAATGTGACTTTTATTCAATAACAGTTTTGTATTTTTTGATATAATGTGCCTAGAAGAATCTGTACCTAATTTACAAATACCAGACAGAATTTCCTTATTTGAGTTGAAATTTTGTCATTAAAAAGTGATATCTGTAGCTGTTTCAGATCAATAATCCCTAAATTTTAAATTTAGGATAATGTTTGTAATTCTAGTGAACATAAGCATGTATTTTGTTTTATCTTATTTATCATAATGCTCATCAGCCTCTCTCTAAATAGTTTCAAAGGATTCTCTAAGATATTTTATGGCTTTAGTCATTAGTTTAATGCCATTGGAAATTGCCAGTACTTATATCGATAATAAAGAATAACTAAAAAGGAAATTTATGAGAAATTCATTACAGTCTTATGCCAATTTAGCTTATGTCTTATTTAAAACATAAATATATTAATATTGGATTTAAGTTATTTTCTTAGCCTTTAGTGAATAAATATTAGCATTTGGTTTTTTTTGTCTTAAAATAATTTTCATTTTACTTTTGCACATTATTTATAAGTTTATTTTTTTAAACACCTCGTTGTTCAAATGTTTTAACCTACTCTCACATTTGAAATATACAATTTAACTATTTTATTAAAATTATATTCTGTTAAAAATTTCTGAAACATTTAAACCCATATTTCATTTAAGTAAAGCTAATACTTTTTCTAATTTAGAAAATATTTTACCCTCTTTCGGCTGTAATTTAGCTTCAAGAGTGCAGATATATATATATATCCGTTTTTTTACAGATAAATATTTTTTTTTCTTTTTGCAATGATTCTTCTGTATGCTCAGAGTATGCTATGAACAACCTAATGAAGAATTGCATTATGTATAGATCGACTAATTAGTCTTGTGAAATAGCAACGAATCCATAACGTTCCAGCCCTTCATTTTTATGAAGAAACACATTTTTTTCGCCAAAATGGAAGGGATTATTAATTATTTTTTTTAAATCAGAGGTATTTCATGATTGATATATTTTACATGCCAAAATTGAAAAATAAACATTACCGTGTTAATTAATTTAACTGAAGATTTGCTAGAAATTTTGTTTTGCATTTTAAGTACTTATTCTTCCATTATCATTTTTATTTTTTGAAAAAAAAGTCCTGAATGTTTTGAAAAGTGAGTTTGTAACACATCAGCATGAAATCAACAGCTCTATCTGCTGCACAATGATTAACATGCTAACATGTACTTTCATTGGGACATGCGCGTTATTTTTAAGTGGTATTTTTTTTACATATTTACATTTTCTTACCAGATTTGTTAGAATGCAGTGGGTATTAAATTTAACTTATCTAATTTTTATTTAAGAAAAGGCATTTATTTCATTAAAAAAATAATTATATGTATGTAATTAAAAAAATAATTGTATGTAAATGTATTGTATATCGTTATGCACTACTCTTTTCCATATATATATGGCAAAGTCAAATTCTACGCCAAAAAAAGGACTCCTCATATTTTTCAGGTTATTCACGAATGAAGTCAATTTTTGACCTTTAAAAGTATGAAAATGCTGCTCAGATATCCCATGCATCAACCATCTGAATAATTAGTAATCAGAAGTGGCGATGTCTAGAAAAAATGGCAGGTTGGATAGGATTTCCTCTCGTTTGCATGTGCTTCCAACTAATTTTGTTCTTGTGTCGCAATATACGAACAATCGCTGTCAAATTAAAAAATGACATTACCGTCATTACTACAAATGTTACTTACAGTTACTACAAATGTTCTTTTTTCATTACGGCATTTGATATGCTCAAATCTCAAAAAAATAATAATAAATAAATGAATAAATTATGTTGTTGTTCTCATTTCGACGAAATGGCCCATCTTGAACATGAAAGTTTTATGGCAATTATTTGGTATGTAGTAGTCGTCAATATCATTCATTTGGTAAAAATACTAAGTAACGTCATATATTAGAATTTGATTACATTGCTTATATTGACTTATATTAAAAAGCAGCTAAATGAAGTTAAATACCTAATGATATCCAGGACATTCATTAGACCAGGGGTCTCCAAACTACGGCCCGTGGGCCAAATCCGGCCCGCCAGTGTCATCCGGCCGGACAGCGAATAACTTATTGTTGCTGTAATAAGTTGGATAAAAAAAAACACAGAATGATAATAACTCGGTTTTATTTACTTGCTAGGTAAAGCTTAATGACAAGCGTAATACGCAGAAAAGCTTAACAACTAACAAATAATTGAAATGAATCCCATTAACATTATAAATTATTGAACATCCCGCGGTTACCCTCGGTAGTTATGTTGGGGTAAAGAGTATCGCATATGTATGTATATCGATGTTTGGAATGAATCCTGTATCAAGCATATGTTTTTTATCCTGAAAATCCCCCAGGAACGGAAAAGCTAAATTAACACGAATAAAACCGCGGGGTATCCACTTGCAAAAAAATACTAATGATATTTATGTAATTGTGATTTTTCCCTGACAATAGTTTGTAGTAATTGAACCAGCGAATTTTGCAAGCGTATGCTCGCTCAGAGCGTGTACTCGGAGACTAGTATAGAAATTATAGATAATGGCGGAAAAATTAAAACGCTTTTGACCCTTGGTACTTACTGGAATAAACAGTATGGCCCCAAGGCTGGAAAGTTTGGAGACCCCTGCATTAGACTATTCCAGCTAGTATGCTTGTGTCAAATAATTTTTAAATAATAAGTATTAATATAATACAAATATATAGTAGGAAATACTGGCTTTTACGATTGTCAAATCTGGAATGAGGTTGTTTTGGAGAAAGATAATTGAAGTTCTTTTACTCAAAAGCCTATTTCACACCAGAAGCGTAAAGCGTTGACCAATCACAAGCCTCAGCGCGCAACATCCGAAACGAACTCTTGAAGTTATTCAAACGCTTGACGCGTGATTGGACTTGGACGGAGCCAATAATAATCATAGAATTAACTGGAAGCTCACGTGGCTTAAGTCGACTTCTGTCGCTTCGGCGTCAAGGGGTAGAAAAAAATTTCTTCGCCGTCACTTGAAGTGTCGCGCTCAGTGCCTTGATGTGAAGGAGTTTTAAAACTGTCCTTTTTTTAACGCCTCACTTTACCATAAGTTAATCTTTAAAAAATCTTATTCTAATGTTGATTTCTGCGAAGTATATCTATATATATATTGAAGATAAAACCAAAATATAAGATATTTCATTATTTTACTATAAACAATATTCATTAAAAATATTTATTAAAGGATTTTTTTTTACTAATTTACCAGAGTCCTAATTATGCTCACCGTCAAATCATTAGTTGTCGTCGGAACCTTATTAGAAGATTTTATTACATATTTTTACACTAATTCTGCAGTAGTTGCTAAAACTATTCTTAAGATATAGAAGACTATATATATATATATATATATATATATATATATATGTAATATTACATATATGTATATATAGATAGATAAGGGACAAACAATCCTTTTCAGCATATATATATATAGGGCCCTCTAATTTTAGTAATAATATGCACCTGTAATACACACACACATATATATATATATATATATGTGTGTGTATATATGTATGTATGTACGTATGTATGTATGTATGTATGTATGTATGTATGTATGTATGTATGCATGGATGCATGCAATCATGTATGGATGCATGCAATCATGTATGTATGTATGCATGTATGTATATACATATACAGAGACTGACAGAGAGAAATTCAAAGTTATCCTATTCTGTGCTGCCTTATATCTTGTTATAAAACTATAACAAACTGCTCTATATCCTTGATTTAAATATTGGAGATTGTCTATAAGTTATGTTATACTCGGAAATTTATATTGAAATTTTCGGTGAAGAATCAAAGCTATTTTTCTTTCTTTGTTTAGCTTTTTAAATTACGATACACACCCTAAATAGCTGTGTTTTTTTTTATAAATCTTATAGAACCCTTTACTGTCAAGAACCCAAGTAAGAATTAAGTAGAAAAAATAAAGATATACTGAACCGATAAATCTATCATTCCATTTTGATCAATACTCTCTGACAGGAAGTTCTCACGAGAACAATATTTCCCCTTTTTACGATAACACGGGAACAAGAATGTTCGCCTCAAGTGCTGGGTATATAAATATCCCTAGGTGTTGCTGTTTTCGTTTCGAGGTCCAAGAAAGGGATGAACCTCTCCAGAGATGAATCTGTCCCATGTGACTTGTCGTTGCATCAAAAAGAAAATTGTAAGAGAAATTTATGAAGAAAGCGATAAATTCATTGATTAAAATGTAGGGATCTTTTTACTGATAAGCGCGAAATTAAATTCTATCAATTCTATGGTTTTACCTTTCAATAAATCAATCAATCTGTTGCTTACTATATTTGCATAGCTATTAATTATGAGGCAATTTCAATTCAAAATTGCTCAGCGCAATCAATTTTAGCCTACATTTCTTTTTTAACCACAACCGTTTAAAGTACACACACACAAAAGAAGCTACATAAGTTTGCCTGTGCACGTGTATATTTTATCTATTTTTAATTATATCTATTATCTATTCAATATTATTGCTTTATTAGCCACATTCATTATAAAATACAAATGGTTATTACATATCTCACAGAAATATTTTTCAGAGATTTAAATAATCAATTAACAATACACACACACACGCGCGCGCGCAAACATACACAAACGCATATATTTATATATATATGTGTGTGTATGAAATGACTTTAAAGAAGCTATTCCTGGCTGCCCTATAAGCGAATTTTTAAGATAAAAATAACAAGATTGGTTCGGAGTTATATTGCACAATTATGTTATATAATTAAATAATAAAAGGACGTGTTTCCTATATTTTTGTTTTTAATATTTAAATTCAACATATGGTATTAGAAAGGACAAACTAGGATTTATATAATTGTAAACAAATAACTTATTATTAACTACATAAGGATTTTATAAACGGGTATGATGTCAAACTTGAAAAATCTTTCCTGAAAACCGAAACTCAAAATTGATCCGTAATGCTTTGAATCATTCACGATAGTTGTGGTAATAGAGAACTTCAAATGAATCACTTGATGTCGAAAGCAATGCACTGATAGAAAATCATTTTCAGCAAGTGCTTTTGTTGGTGTTTATTATCAATGCTGGTCTGAATTCCAAATGGTTATTTATTCTATTTCAAATGTTTCTCTTGGGACGTGAGAGCTATCTGGTGTGCGAGAGGGTAATGATTCAATTTCCAGTCTGTTTTCAGTCACCGCTCTTAATGTAAGTAAGTGCTCTAGATACCATAACTCTCCAACTTGCATCGACATTCAGGCAACATATTTTGAGTTTTCTAATATTCTTCTGCCATTGTATTGGCATATATAGGACTCGAAAAAAATTATTTTCCTAAATACATTACTTATTTAAATCATGTGACACATTAATGGAATAAAACGAAAACATTAGTTCGTATAAAAAAAAGGAAATCGAAATGATATTTAATATACCTTTTTTTTTCCTTTTCTCATCTTTGGGATCTATAACAATGATTGATTTAATACTCTGCATTCGCAAGTCTTTTGCTGATATTGTTTTTAGAATCATTGTCCCAAAAAAATGAAATACTCCGAATAATACTAAAAAAAGTGAGAAAAATATTATTTTTAAGTGAAGAAAAATATTATTTTTCAGTTAAAAGAAATACATTAAATTAAAACAACATTAATTAT
This sequence comes from Caerostris darwini, assembly GCA_021605075.1. NCBI lineage: Eukaryota > Metazoa > Arthropoda > Arachnida > Araneae > Araneidae > Caerostris > Caerostris darwini. Next base: position 1,160,517 of record BPLQ01003025.1, read on the forward strand.
TTAATAGAGGTTACTTTAATTTGCTTATGTTCTTTATTTCTTTACAAAAATATGTTTTTATGAACCGTTTAATTATAAAAATGCAAATATTTGACTCCAATATAAATTCCAGGAGTTCAAAATTGAGTCCAATATAAATACACTACAAACAGATTTTTAAATTAGTCAAAAAAACTGACAGAATTGATAATTTGATACTAATTGGTATTGCGAATTATTAAAAAACTCAATTTTGCTGATACTCAACTCAATTTGCAATACTATTTATCATTATTTATTAGTTACATTAGTTTTTTCCTATTTTCCTTACAAATATGGATTAATTTCTCACAATAACATATCTAAAATCTATCATCTTTATAGAAAAAAAGGTCTCCATTCAGAAATATCACTCTTTATTTTATAATAATTAGAATGACGAAACTAGTCCTTATACAATTATACCAGACAGCCCTTTTTTATAATATTGCAATATATTTTATACAAAAAAAAAAAAAAACCTATCAAATCTTTAACCTCTAATTTCAACAAAACCAAATTCCTAATTTAATATACCTATAATCTCTAATTTAACATAGATTATAAGCAAATCCCTAATTTAATATAGTAGTGTATATTATAATATAGATGTATTATCCATAATTATTATCTATATTGCACGCGGAATAACTAAATATTTTGATGAATTTATCGCTGTTTGGAATCCAGATCCTAAACAAATTTATGATGTGCATCCATAAAAAAAATCATTTTACTGACTTACTACTTAAATTGTCGTGTGTAAACTTTTTAGTTAAATTGTCGTGTATTAAATATTCAAAAGAATGCGTGAATGAAAGTAAAATTCAATTTATGAATGGTGAAGCACTATATATTTAAAAAAGAAATAATTCTTTTCTAAATAGTCATGATCACAAAATTTTGAAATTTTGGCGACAAAATATAGATTTTTAAGCAATTGTTACTGCCTTTGCTGTACTTAAGTGTATTGGTAAGCATGCTAGCAAAGATGAACGAAGATTGAAACGTATGAAAGATTTTCTTAGAGATACAGTTCAAGCATCAGATATTAACATTAATGTTCGTGATTTAATTTATTCTGCTCTAGAAATTTTTCCTAATGTACTGGCCTATGTATTGATCATCTCGTCAATTTCTTTCAACTAATTTGTCGGATAATGCATGAAAGCAGATCAATAGGTATAAAGAAGATAGAAGCATCCCTATTTCAAGTCCTTTGGGAAAATATAACAACGCCCTGCACTAAACAACGGCCAATATCACTTGCACCAAAATTTCAGTGGGACCAGATGTAGTAATTATTCTGAAGATGTGTATAAGCAGAAAATCCTATTACACAATTAAACGAGTTAAATTCTCATAACAGTTTGAAAATCCAATCTGAGTAACATTTAAAAAATTAAGATTTAGTGCAATAGAAATTGAATTATTTATTATAAAATTTGGGAGATAATAAGATGTGGAAGAAATACATTAAATGGAAGTGTATCAACCATAGGATTGGAGATTGTAGCAGCTGAATCAAATAACATGCTGGAAGAAATAGATATAAGGAGAAGAGACTTTAATATTAGATTTAATTGGGACACAATTCAAATATATACAAGTTATTAAGGAATTATAAAAATTAAAAGTAAAAGACAATGAAAGAAATATTGAAAATGTGCAGTATGAATAACCAACTGTTATTTTTCTCACGCAAAAGGCAATAATTACTAAACATTTTTGAAAAAACAACTGGAACTTCTAAGTGGCAACGATTTGATACACCAATCAAAACAATTGTAGTCCAAGGAAAAGCCTGTTTTAAAAAAAATGTACCAGAATTCACTATCTGATAAATACGCTAAATAGAACACTGGAGTCATCAATTACTAGAGGCAACTGTTGCTGCTGTTATTATGAAGGGTCAACAATGCATTCCAAAATTCATTAAAGATAGACAAAGTTCTTAGAGATCTTATGTTTAATTTTTTTGTTCAAACAGAAGATTCGCAATTGTAAATCTTTAATTATAGATGAATTATGATTTGTCATAGCCTGTAGAGAAAAATTGATTTAAGTCTACATATTGCTGTTCTCTGAAGTCAAGACGATTCTTTGGTGGATTGTTTTTCCGGAAGAAAAATTAAATTAACAGGAAGAAATTGCATCCTGTTAATGATAGACTGCTGTATAGTAATGAAATTGATTGAGGTTGATTTTTACTGAAAGAAAAATTATTATTGACTTCAAGTTTTCAAAAGTACTTTTCTTTAATTAGCTGTTTCTTCACCAACAATATCTGAACAAAAGAAAAAAGACACAAATACATTTTATTCAGGCATAATATTAAAGATTCTTTTGAGTGTTAATGATAATATTATGGTACGATACATTATATCTCAGTGATAATTTTGTTCTAATAAAGAAAAAGCTTCCCTTAAGGCAAATAAAACCGTTTCATTTCTAATAAATAATATCAATACGCCATACTCTATAAATCCCGCAACAAAATTCGGACTTATTACCCTCATTGAAAGAAATAACTCGCGTCAAAGTAGCATCATCTCATGGTATTGCTTTTTTCTAAGTGAAAGGGAAATGCGAGGAAGCTGTTAACTTCCATCGGAGCTTCCATGCCTGTTTCCAAGTAAGTGGAAGAAAGGAGACTGGTCGGATAATGCTCAGTTTACATGAGCATCCATTTTTATCAAATCAATACTAGAGAGTTTACAAATCCAGAGAGTTACGCTTTCGCTGCGTACAAGACAAAGCTTTTAGTCTGGCGTTTTTATTAAATTGTTTTGATATTCTGTTTGATTCCTAAAAAAAAAAAATGCATTAGTAATATCTGTTCGGGTTTAAAGGGATTTTTTTCCTTTTTTTTTTTCCTTTTATGAGAAAAAATGCCTGTGTGATTTGGAAAAAATGTATATGAATACATTAGTAATACAGTAGTAACATTAGTAGTACATTAGTAATACATTATACATTAATAATATCTGTTCGTGTGTTCGGGATTTTTGGTTTTTTTTTTTCCATGTATAAGAAAAGAAATTGTCTGTATGATGTGAAAAAAAAATGGCTATGAAACTTTTTTAATTCTGTTGCACACGCCAGATAAAAAATTTTAGTGTGCTTTAGTTTAAAAAAATTACAATTGCAATTATAATCAATTGTTTAAAGAATTGCACTTTACAAGTTAAAAATATTACAATTTAAAAATATAAAAAATTTATAAATGCAGAAATGTATAAAATTTCGATTTTACTAAATTAAAATTAAAAAAAAAAAAACTAAAATAAAATACAAACCAAAGTAAAAAATACAAAAATTACTATAAAAATTTCAAGTATAATATGTTAAATTACAAATTCAATAGTGAAAATATTACAAAAATGTAAAAAAAATACGAAAAATTTGCAATTACAAACAAACTTTACGGTAGAAAGTTACAAAAGTACAAAAATAAAATTACAAATATAGCATATGCAATATGTGCGAAAAGCTACGAATTTAAAATACAAGAATTATATAATCACAAAACACAAATCACAAAAACTCACCTTAAGGTTTAATATAGTTTCTATAATGTATAGTTTAGGAATATCATTTACCATAATTTCCCATAAATAATAATTTATTCAGTAGGACGCTATCAAAGCTTCTATCGGAAGATTCAATTTCACAGATTCCATGAATGTGAATGATTCACATCTAGTTTCCTGGAATCTTTGATATCGCATTGACTTGTTGAACGATAGGCATTCGAATTTTTTTATTCCTTCTACTATGCATAGATACATGAAAATATACTCATAAAACATTAAAAATATTGAATTGATATAATATTTTTTATTAAAAGTAAAAATATTAAGTATTTCCAGGAAACGAACGCCCCTTTTCAAACAATAGTAACATTCCATCAAGGTAACATACATCATAGTAACATACCATCATGATGTAACATTCCATCAATGTTCAATAGTAACATTCATCTGCATTTGACAGATGAATCTCATTCTTTTATATGCCGATTTGGATCGATTTAATTATTATTTTTCTGTTTGTTTTCATTCTACTCTTTTTTGTGGTATTCTTTATTCTGTTCTATTTAACTTACTAAGTTATTTTGAATTGTTGTCTGTAGGAAATATTTGCCCCTCCCCCAAATCGAAAACCTCTGGGTTGAACGATTTGAGAGCTAATCTTAGAAATGTTGTAATTAGTCATTTACAGGTTCCATAATATTACAGCAATTATCAGCTTTTATCTATCTTCATTTTTACTGTTACGTTACATTTAAAACGAAATTTGCAACACAACAACAACACAAATGAAAAAGAAAAGAACAGCAAACTTGCTGTGACTTGACAAACGATCGACATTTCAATTTCTATATTATGCATATATACATGAAAAAATACTCATAAAATGTTAAAAAATATTGTATTAACAGAGTATTTTTATGTAGTGTTGTTGTTGTTTCTTATCCTACTTGGCTGGCCAAGCCCACGAACCCATACGTGCTCATGATTAAAGGGGAAGGAAGCAGCTTCTGTTGTGATGGAGCACCCGTAGGTAGAAGCCTGACTTTTGCTCCGTGACGCTCTGACAGTCATAGGAGACCGGGACCTACGGCTTAAAGTGGATTCCGAACCACTACAAACATCCATGGCACCGAGCGCCAGAGCGCTAGACACTCGGCCATTCAGGTCCCAAATTTGCCAACGGCAACGCAGTGTTCCCAGGTGGTCACACACCCAAGTACTGACCGCACCCAATGATGCTTAACTTCGGTGATCTAACGAGAACCGGTATATTCAGCATGGTACGGCCGTTGGCTTATGTATGCTTTTTATGTAGTAAAATATCAAATGTTTCCAGAAAGTGAGCACTCCTTTTTATCCAAGAGTAATACTCCATCAAGGGCTCTGCATCTGACAGATGCATTTCGTTCTTTTATATGCCGATTTGAATCGCTTTAATTATCGCTTAATTATATTATTATATATTATTTGAATCGCTCAATATTTTTATTTTTGTTTTGCTCTAATCTGTTTTTTTTTCAATTCTTTATTGAATTCTATTCAAATAACTTAACATTTTTTTAGCTTTTGTCTGTAGGAAATACTTGTCCTTCCCACAATTTGAAAACCATCTGGGTTGAACGTTTTGACAGCTTTTAATAGAAAGTTTAAAGTCAGTCATTTACAGATTTCGTTAATATCGCAGCAATTATAATTATTTATCTGATTTCTTAACATTAGTTTTACTGAAACACTATTATAACAGAAACACAAAACACAAAAATGGAAAAGAAAAGACTGAATTTTCTAAGTAGAATTTTTCTAGTAGTTCAAAACTCAACTAATTTTTTTTACTTCATTGTTTACAAAATAAGAATCATTTAGAATTTACTGATATTAAAACAAAATAAATAAAAGAGGTATATCTTATGCAAAGTCTCAAATATATTAGTTCAGAGCTAAACTATATCACAATAAGAAACTTAATAGTTTTGTAAATAATTTATGGATTGGAACTTTATTAAATGAAATTAAATATTGGCAATAGTAAAGTAGTCTACAAGCATTTACGTTATGCATTGGGAAATTAGAAATATTCATATGAAACATTATAAAAGTTATTTCAGTTATAATTAATTTATCGCAAGTTGAATTAACAATTTGAAGCAATATTGCCAAATGCCTATTATTTTCTAATTATAGAAACATGTGCTGATATGTTGTGCACATAAATCTTTTTGATTTTTTTTAAATTTTAATTTCTTCTACGCAAAGGTGTCAGTTTATGTAAAAGGGAAATGGATGCAAATTCTTTCTTTGAACTTATGTGTAGGGATGAGTACGTGCTCCCAAACGCAATCAAAATTGGGATAATAAAATTTGAATCGAAAATAGCATATATCATCAATTACGTATCTCGTGTCACACTGAGTGAACTACAAATCTGACGTTTCATGTATGGAGGATCTTAAACTCCTGTTTGTGAATATTGCAACACCATGAAGGACTTAGGCGAGTGAGCTGAAATTTTCAGGAAATGCAAATTAGCGCATGATATGCAAATGATTAGAATTTCAAATCCGTAGCGCATGCGTATGCTCAACAGCGCCCTCTGAACGGCGGAGGGATCCGAATAAACAGACGGCCGTAACGAGGCGTGTATGGTTATCGGTGGTTATCTGCTAATGGTAAACGTTAACTCAATCGTTACTTATGCCTCTTCGACGAAAGAAAGCGAGATTTGAACAACTTACAGAGTGTGAACGGGGGAGAATCATCGGCCTTCGTGAAACTGGATTGTCTCATCGTGCAGTAGCCGCTCTTGTGCAGCGTAACAGCAGCACAGTGATGCGTCTTTGGAAGCAGTGGACGGACGAGTGTCGGACAACTCGGAAATCCGGTAGTGGGCTCCGAAATGTGATGTCAGCTCACGATGATAGACACCTGGTCCGCATGGCGCTGACGGACCGTACAGCTTCCTCTAGACAATTGGCAGCACAGTGGTCAATAGCTACAAGTGTTTCATTGTGTGCTTCATCAATTCGTAGATGTCTGCTGCAGCGTGGACTGCGCGCAAGGACTCTTTTATACAGGATCCCTCTCACGCTAAACCATCTCCGCTTGCGTCTCCAATGGGCCGCTCAGCATACAGACTAGCGTGCTGATTGGCAGCATGTGGTGTTTTCTGACGAATCCCGCTTTAATTTGTGGTATCATGATGGACGCATTCGTGTCAGACGCTATGCCGGTGAACGCCACCTTCCGGAGTGCATTATCGAACGCCACAGTAGACGAACACCTGGAGTTATTGCCTGGGGTGCCATTGCATATCATGGACGATCTCAATTGCTAAGAATTGTGGGCAATCTGAACAGCAACCGGTACATCAGTGAAGTTCTATAGCCCCAAGCTGTTCCCTTCCTTCAAAGCTTGCTAGGCGCTGTATTTCAACAGGACAATGCCCGCCCTCATATCGCTAGGACTGTTCAATCCTTTTTTGCAACGCGGCAGGTACAGCTTCTTCCTTGGCCTGCATATTCCCCGGATATGTCGCCGATTGAACGTGTGTGGGATTTCGTTGGTCGGCGTCTCGCTCGCGATCTTCGTCCTGTTGCTTCTGCAGACGAACTTTGGGTGCGCATACAAACAATATAGAATGCTCTTCCTCAGGCAGACATTCAAAATTTGTTTGACTCCATGCCACGTCGTGTAGCAGCACTTATTACGTTATTTTGTGTAGCGTGGTGGCTACACAAAATACTGATTCCGATCTCTTGTTATTGTTTGTTTGCTTTGAACATTTAATCATTTATTTGTACCACTAGCACTCAATTGTGTATTAAATTTTTCAATTATGACGATTCCTTCATGGTGTTGCAATTTTCACAAACATGAGTTTAGATAAATGTACCGGCATTCGGATATAACAATTTTAGATTTATGGGATTTGAAATTGACTGATATATCTAGAAGAATCGATCAAAAGTATCTATTAACAGGTATATCTATCAGTCAAAATATATATCAAGAATGAAAAAAAATATTTTAATACTTAAAATATTAGAATTATATAATTTGTTTTTAATTTTCAAATAAATTATATATTTTATTTCAAATACAAATTATGATACAGATTTTCATTTGGTTTAACAATAAATTCCTTAAAAATTGTGTATTAAATATTTTTGTTAAAAATACTTTTTCAATGTATAAAATTTCTTATTGAAAGTAAATGCAAAATGTGAATTTAAAGTAGCATATTCTCTTGTGTACCCTGAGTACCAGTGTGTACACTGAGCATTACAATAAACTATAAAACTTACATTTCAGTGTAAATGATTTTAAACAAAATATCGAATTCAAATACAAGTCGGCATTTGTATAAAAGAAGATTTAGATTGATGAGATTTGAAACTAACAGAGTGAATAGCTATCTGGTGAAGATTAATTTTCAAAAATATTATGTGGATATTTTAAAAAAAAGTTTTTGATTTAACCACGACCGTGAAACTGAAATCCATTAATCAAACGTTTTAACTACCATTATGCATTTTTCATTTTTGAATACTTGCCAAGATTGGGTATAAGGAACATTACTTTCTTTTAAAACATTTGTTTAGGACTGTAATTTCATTTTAAACATGGAAAAACTTAATCTTAAAGTAATTTTTTTTGTTACATTAAAATAAAAGAAATTCATATGACATTTGTTTTCCTATTTACGTGTGTATATATTTATACATTTATTTTTTATTTTCACATATGTGTTCATAGATTTTTTTGGAAAAAAAAAGGATATTTAGCTGTCATTTTACTGAAATGAAATAAATATTTTGTTGCTTTTCGTAAGAAAGTATTTAATCCATCAAAAAATTAGAAAATGACATTTTGAAAGCTAATAATTCATCTTAAAAGAAAGATAGTTACTTTTAATGTGATTCTTAAAAAGGATTTGTGATTTTCGATTATAAGAACGTTTAGTCTTATTTCTAAATTGAAAAAGTTGTTTATAGATAACGCTTTCAAACAAATAAAAACAACAAACTATGCACTGATTCAAACGGGAGTATTAAAAAAAGCACGCACTAAGAAACAAGAAGTAATTTCATCTCAGAAAATAAATGAAGCGGAAATATAGTGATTGTAAAGTAATTCCCTTGTGTACTTAAAAACATAATAAATGATGGCGTTTGTAAAAGCTTATCAATCTATGCATAGTCAGTGTCACACATGTACCATAGAAAATGATAAAATATCTTTTATAGAACACCGGTCTATGTACATCAATTATTTTTTTTATTTCCAATGGCAGATTATGAACAGTTACAGAACAACGAAAAATAAAAAAAAGAACAGAGAAAACAATAAAACATGCTGCAACAGAGTTCATTAATCTAACATATCTCTAGCCTCCCAATATCGCTCGGCGAGAAAAGTCTTGCTCAGAGCAGGACAGTGCAGTAGATGTGTGAAGTCCATAGCCTCTCCGGAGCTGCACAGAGTGCATATCGAGGAAGGAACAATTTTGAGTCTGTAAAGATGTTTACGCAGGTAATCATGTTCAGTGGCTAGTCGGAAATGAGCGACTGCTCTACGCCTTGGAACATTACATAGATTTAGGGTGGCATTGTTCCAGGACTTTTGGGAAACACGGTTATACTTCTTGAACCGGATTTTAATTGATCTTTTGATGAGATTTTTGTTAGAGTGGAAGGGAATAGGACGAGATATTTTTTGTGTGATTAAAGCCCCCCTTTTAGCCAGGAAGTCGGCTTTCTCATTGCCTGGAACCCCACAGTGGGCAGGAACCCACTGGAGGACTATAGTTTTTTCAAGTGTTGCCAGGTTTTCAAGATGATAACGGCAATCCAATATGTCTTGGGTTTTAGGATTATTGTTAGAAGGAATAGCTAACAGAGCAGCTCTAGAATCACAAATGATAACAGCTCTTGTGAATTTTTCCAGATGGCACTGCGGCTTTGACAGAGCTGTGCGAATCGCAGCAATTTCACCATCAAACGCAGTACCTCGTCCAACAGGGATGTAGAAAGAAAAAAATTCTGAAAAAACTCCGGCACCGGCGTTAGGGCTATCAGACAGGAGGGATCCATCGGTAAACATTCTGAGCCACTCTGGATCAGGGTAAAGAATGTTTAACATTTCTAGAGCAAGTGCTCTCAAAATAGAAGTGTCTGTATTATTTTTTTAATTTTTTGTCCCAATGTACGTCAATTATTGTCAATAGAATTAGACACTGATGTCATTAGACAGTGCATGTCATTAGAAACTGATGTACTGCTACCATTTACCTGTTCTTACTGTGACGTTGGGCTTCTTTTATATCTATATGTCTGCTGGGGATGCTCAAGTCATGTTTTCAAATGGGAAGATGTTCATATCGATGCCCACTATCTCTATTAAAAATTTATACATGGAGTTTTGAAGCACCCTGTATGAATATAATTTTTATTTTAAGGATTGTTTTATTGTAAAAAAACTATGTCTGGATGAATATTATAACTTGTAATTATTCTTAAATTCATTATATACACAGAAAAAGTAGTTACCTTATGCTTATTTCCTGTATTTTACAGTGTATAAACTATTATCATCTCTAAAATTAATCCTCTTTCTTTATACTAATACTTTTTTTTTGCTAATTACTTTTGCGGAATAAATACAAATAACTACAGATATTTAAACAAATTTTCGTATGAATGTTTCTAAAATGTGTATTCTTGCAGAGTAATATAAAAAGAAGCTAAAAAAAAAAACTGTCTTTATTCTTTCACTTTCGCTAATATTTATAGTTCATCTTAAACATTTCAAACACATTTTGAGCATTAGTTTTCTACAGATATATGTCTGTCTGGACACCGTTTTCTAGAACCAAATATCTGGATTCTCACAGTGACCTTCGATTTATTTTAACCCCTTTTTATCGCTAGAACAACCTACTTGCATAAAGATGCTTTCAAGCAGACGAATGCATTTGCGAATACGCCAGAAAAGTAGAACAAATACGAAATGCTATAGAAACTCTAAAAGAGGAAAGTTTTCCTGATGTCTGAGGATATAAATTCAACTCATATTTCAGAGAAATCTAAGCTAGTAACCATTTATACTGGCAGAATAAAACAAAAATATAAATGTTTAAGCAAACGAATTTTCATAGTAATGTGCATAAAATACTTCTTACAGAGTAATATAAAACGACGTTAAAAAATTATTCTTTCTCTTTCTCTAATATTTATAGTTCTTAACATCAAAACTTCATCTTAACATTTCAAACATATTTTGAGTATTTGATTTCTATGGAGATATGTCTGTCTGGACACTATTTTCTAGTACCAAGTATCTAAATTTTGAGAAAGACCTTCGATTTATGTTAACTTCTTTTTATAGCTAGAACAACCTACTTGCATAAAAATGCTTTCAAGCAGACGAATACATTTACGAATACGTCAGAAAAGTAGAACAAATACGAAATACTATTGAAGCTCTAAAAGAGTTGTTCCTGATGTCTGAGGATATAAACTCAACTTATATTTCAGAGAAATCTGAGCCAATAACCATATCCATGTATGTTTATTCATGACTATGTACCTTTAGTACCAACAAACGATGTCGTTTTTATTGTGTATTTCATGACAATTGTCCCTATCTTAAAAATTGAGACTGAAACAAAATAGGGCTCGCTTTTACAACGAAATAGATAAATGTACACATTTCCTTCTTTTTGCTCTAGCTCTAAATTCTTAAACTTTTGATAAACAGCATAATGACAGTATTGGAACAAACATATTTGTGTAAAAAAAACTATATGAGGCAGGGGGTCATTTAAAAAAAAAAAAATGAGTAACACTTTTCTTAAAGGTTCTTCAAAGTTATAGGTCATAAAATAAATTGTTCGTGAATTCGAATTATGGTTTTCGAGTACTCGTTTGTTCCAATGTGAATAGTGGTCAATAGTATTTTGGAATGTGACAATGTCGATCTTTTGTTATACTTTAAGAAATTTATGGAATGGCTTCCTTTCTTTCAAAAGTATCAATAACAGAAACACATGGAATTGTTGTATTAAACTAAAATTGATTATTTTTCTTAACAAAAGATAAAAACATACATTCGAAATTCCTAAATATATATCATTTAAGGACTTTCTTATATTAACAGCTTTTCAATTTTACGATATGTACTGGAATTATTGTATTGTTATCGTTTGCATAGGTAAGAATTTTTAATTCTTATACTATTTTCATGACTTACATGTTAGGGTAATTATTTTTGCTTTAATTGATTTTATATAACAAATAATTAAGTATAGCTTGAATAAAACAACCTCTATTGCTATAAAATAACATTTATGAATTTAATTATCGCAAAACAGATGCAAGTGGTTTTAGACTAAGTTTTGTCAAAAATTAACAAATAGACCTATGGTCTTTAAAAGAATGCAAAATGTTTAACAACTTCAAATTTTTTTTTAAAAATTAAAATTTTGGCATGCCTATTATATTGCAAACCAGGATTTAATAATAATTATATAACTGTCTATTACTAATAAACAAAGAATGACATAAATATAATATCATTTAACATTATTAATCAACATTATTTATAATTTATCATTAATAAATATTTATCTTAGGCTGTTTACATAAAATGTCTATAAGACTTTAATAGCGTTCTCTTAACTTCTATTTAATTGTACAAATATTCTCTTTTGAAATAGAAATGTATAAAGAATGGTGCAGCACTCTTATGAAAATAAAGAGCTAATTTTTTTTTTTCTTTTAGATCTTAAGTTTCACGACGATTTTTTTTTTTTTACATTTATAAGCAATTTTAGAAATTTTTGAAGAAAAAATTGATTTGTAAATTGAATCCAAATCCCTCCAATAATAATAGTTACATATTAAATGTTTCCAATAATAGTTGCATAAGAAACGTCTGTCAATTAAAGTTTAAGCGAAATGAGTAACATGGTTTCTGAAATCATTAAGTTATTCTCTATTTCAATTTCTATTCTTAATGTTCGTATTTATTCTATATTAAAATTACATCACAGAATATAAAAATAATAATAATAATGACAAAGCTTTATCTAATTTTTAAAATTAAAAAAAAACATACTTACTTAATATATACATACATAAAAATAAAACATATATAAAAGCATACAAAATGTTAATACATTTGTCCAATTGGTCCACCTAGAACTAAAAGTGCCAAGAATGACAGATATTTGAATCTAACCATGACAGCATAAAACCGTTATACTAAGTCACCTCAGATTTTCTCTCGTAACAGTTAGTAGGAGATAGGTATCTAGATCAAAAGGGCGCAAGAGGTTTTACCAAGGAGGCTTGTATGCAAGTTGTCCATCAACATGTGCACATCTAACATCTGGCAACATAAATAGTAAAATCAATTGGTTAGGCCCACAATCTATCGGAAATTCAGGTAATGGTGCTATGTACTTTACAAGAGTGAGTTTAATTTTGCTTACAAAGTGAGAAGCAGATTATTTGTTTCATGTGAGCCTAAATTTCCTGTTATCTGAGTCATATACATAAAATAGATAAATTTAGCTGGTCCAGTTTATATTTGTAAGCAGGTATGTAGCCTGCTTATCTTCACAAAAGGAACTGCTAGGGTTCCCATAAAAAGACGGCATCCTTGATTCAACTTTTCAATCTGCGCAGGTGCAATTGTTGACTCCTTCATCCTTTCAATGGTGTAGAATTGCATCGTAAGGGTTACTCTACGTATGGGTTGGCCAACATATCCTCTATACTTGCGCCACATCGAATACACGAGTATATGTGATGCTCTAAGACATACTGATGCACTAAACACGACCCTGCAACCTTCCACGGTTTTTTAATGCCCTTGAACGAAAATGGCATTTGTAGTCTGACAGGGACACCACAATTTGACATTTGGAACATCTCGGTCATGCCTATTTAATCATTAGAGATCACACTTCATATTTCAGATACTTTTAGATACTGTTTTTTTTTTTTTTTTTTTAGATAGAAAATATGCTATTTTTTTCTACTATGTTTAAAATTGGAAATGTTGTTTTATTAATATTTTAGTACATTCCAATGAAAAAAAAACGTTACGTTTTAACGTTAAATTCCAATGAAAAAAAAAATTCGCATTCACAATTTTTCTGGGTTTTTTTTTTTTTTTTTTTTTTTTTTTTGCCATAATTTTAAGAAAATTGGGTAAGAAAAAAATTATTTTAAATGCCATAGAAAATTTGTTTGCTTGCATATAATATAAAAATCTTTTATATTCTTATTCGTAATACAGATCATGGAAAACTATATTAATACAAATTTTCAATATTAAAATATTATATATTTTTATATAGTTGATATCAATTTATTGAATGTTTCATATTAAAATAGTTTCAGATTAAGAAACTTTTATCACAGTATAGTTTCCATAAATACAAATTTACAATTTCAGTGACTAGACTTACTATTATAATCTTCGGTCTGAGATGTCTATTTTCAAAACTCAGTAATATAGCAGACATTTCCCATTGAATAGCCTTGAAATGGAGAAATCGGAAAACTTTGTAATAATCTAAAGTTCCTGAAATCCATAATTTCAAAGGCCTCCGCAAATGTAAACAATGAAAATGCAGGGTTGCCAAATATATTCAGAATTTATCCTTATTTTTAATTATTATTTTTTACCACTATCTGAAATACTAATAATTAAATTGAAAAATAATTTTTAATATTTGAACATTATACTCATTTTCTAATATAAAATATAAATATTAGTTAATAATCGATATTTAAATTTCTAAATTACTGATTAAAATTTAAACTGTAAATATAAAAAACATCAAAAGTTCCTGAAATGGCAAAATCCTAAAATATCTTGAATTTGGAGTCTCTTTCATCTGTAACACTGTATACAAAAAATAAATAGTTCTTAATTAAAATAAGACAATATCTGGAATTTTTTAATGGACAATTTTATTCAAATAAGGTTTATACATGATTTATTTGATGTATGATTTAAATTTATATTTTAAATACTTTGAAAAAACGGTGAAATGGATTTCATATGGAACATAAAAATGTTGAAATAAAATAAAAATAACTTTTTTAACAAATTTAAAAAAAATAAGTTGTTAATAAAAATAATTGTTGTTAAAATAAATATTAAACTTTTTTGTCATAAATTAATTGAACAGACTTATTGAAGTGCATGAAAACTTTAAAAGATTTTCAACATCAAAATTTTGTGCAAGTAAAAATCTTTTAATAAATTGAGAGCAATTTTATACAATACACACTTCCTTTGCTCTAAGTTACACCTTCATATTAGTAAGTTTGTAAATCTTAATAGATCATTGCAGTGAACTGTGACAACATTATAGCTTTGATAACAATTATTTATGGGATTAAAACAATTTCAGATAAAATAAACAAATATACGGGAAAGAAAAAATAAGTGAAGCCGTAAGATTGATCTTTAATCAATAAAAAAGAGTAATCTAGTCTGATATATCGAGCTTACAACTTTATTTAACCTCAGGTTGAGCCGACACAAGTTTTTCATCGGAAAACTTTATTCAAGGAGCATGGCAGTGGCAATACTTTAGACAATACAGATAGTCGCTATGGGTATTTTGAAGAAATGTGTCCTTCCCATTATTAGGACGTTATTAATAGTGTTATATTAAAATTGATAAATTTGATATAATTAGTTTAAATATTTCTATTTGCCCAGATATAATGAATATAAAAGGTAGTTAAAGAAATTATTTGAATTTAACAATCAAGAGATTTTTATGTTATAGAAATCACTTTTAGAGGTCTATTTATCTTCATCAATAAAATTTCAATACATACATTATTATTAATATATGTATGATGTGTGATGTAATGAATGCATGTATTTAATGATGTTTAAACAAAATCTATAAATTATCAATACATTGACAACACATACATCAATACGTATCATTAGATCAATACACGAATTTCAACTCTAACTATTAGAAAAAATTACCACTTAGAAAAATGAAATATATTTATTCATTGTCCTTTGCCCTGCACATATTTATTCATTTTTATATTACTCACTATGGGTATTTTGAAGAAATATGTCCTTTCCATAATTAGGAAATTATTAATAGTGCTTTATTAAAATTTATAAATTTGTCACAATTAGTTTAAACATTTCTTTTTGTTCAGATATAATGTATAGTAAATGTAATTTAAGATCTTAATTGAATTTACCATTCAACAGAATTTAGTGTTAGAGAAATGAATTTTACAAAACTACTGACCTATATCAATAAAATTTCAATACATACATTACTAATGCTTATAGAGCATCAATGCATTATCAATGTATTGTCAATAAATATTAAATAAATATTTAATAATAAATCATTACATCAATACAGAAATTTGGACTATAGAAACATTAGAAAATATTTCATTTAGAAAAATGAAATATTTTCTTTTATTGTCATTTATCCTAGAAATACTTAACCAGATTTATAGCAAAATAAATTTATATCTTATACAGATTTATAGCAAAATAATTCACTTGAAATAAACTGCGACAACAAATTTATAGAAGAACATGACCTTTCCAAATTTTTTTCCTTTCTATAATCCCATACTTCTATATTTCCATATGTTTAATTCGGGCTTTTATTATTAAAACAAAAAACAAAAAAATTTAAAATTTAAACCTACAACGAATTATATCAAATTTAGTTTAGCATTAATTATAGATAAAGAATTCATCATGCTTTATTTATGATGATAAATCTACAAACATATTCAGTTAATACAGCAATATTAACTATCGATACATATAACACTAAAAAAAAATTTTTTTTCTAATGCAGCTGGCAAACAGACATGGACGTGTTGGATGTCTTAAGGCAAGCGCTGCACAGACGTTACTCACTTTGCATTACCCAGGGGGCGCATGTAACTTGAAGATAAGCCACGGACGCGGAGTAACAATGCCTCCGCAGCGCTCTACGATCCTATTAGGACCGGGACCTACGGTTTAAAGTGGATTCCGAACCACTACAAACACCCATGGTACCGCCGGGATTCGAACCCGATAACTGTGGTACCGAACGCCACAGAACTAACCATTCGGCCACTAGGCCCCTATAATACTAAAAATAAAACAATAAAAAAATACTTTTTCTTATTTTCGGTATGGAATAGTAAAATATCGTAAAAAATATAATTAATTTATATCAAATATATTAATTTTTATATCAATTTTATATCTTTTTTTTATGAATAATTTTTAAACAATGCTTTGAAATTTGCTTTATAAATTTTCTTCTATTCTCTTCTTTTCTACTATTCCTTTTTTAACTTTTCTACTATTTAACCTTAAAAATATTCCAATATGGTTTAGCATTGTTTTGACAATTGCTTTTTTTAATTTCAGTATTTATTTTTTTTACATTTTCACAAAACTATATAATAAATAAAAGAAAGAGTTGAAGATGATAGCTAAGATGACTGAAATGAACGATAAATCACTTTGTCGTTGATAACAGCTGCTGCAAAATTCAGCTTAAAAAAGTGTTAAACCATCCATCTTGAGTTAGTGTTTTGTCTTTAGTGCATGTAAAGTGCAAAGGAAAATCACTGAAGGTAATCTTTTATCATGCTATCAATAAAAAATATGGAAAGTAGTACGTTGCTTTAAATCTAAATAACAACAATTTCTTCCACCATATTGTCAATATATGAATGATTTGCAGAAAAAGAATGCTCACATCTGTTTATTTTGACACTTATGACAGTTTTCTATCATCAATATCGAAAAAAGTTGTGTTTGGTTTTGTCTGGGGGGATTATATTTCATAAAAACACCTTATTAATTAATGAAAGATTTCTATGAGGAATGAAAATGCAAATTTATTTATAACATTTGCTTGAAAGCTGAATAATTATTATTTATAATTCTTGTTGTAAAGCTGAATAATTAATGTTTATAATGCTTGTTGTAAAGCTGAATAATTAATATTTGACATTAAAATGCTATTTTTTTATTTGTGCCATATCATTATTAATATGGTATTTTTCATTATTATTATGCATAAAATAACCTTCAGAACTCAATATACGTTTATAAACCATTCATTTTTTTAGGAATTTGCATACATTGATAATTTAAATTGGCAAATATAGTTGAAATGTAGTTTATGAATTAAACGCCAAAATAATATTTAATAAACCTGGTTAAAAAGTTTCAGCTGACTATACATATCGTGAATTATTTAAATAGACAATGATTGCTGTGAAATTTGAAAAAAATATGTTTTGTTTAAAATGAAATATAATAATAATAATGGCTCGTTTTTTGAATAATTTCTCTCTCGTCTATTGTTATTTTTATTTTATTTTTGTTTCTTTACACAGCTTTACATCATAAAAAGCTTAGCATAAGGTATTGTAATATATATTTTTTTTAATTTGCAAAATATTTTACTGTAAATGAACAACGTAGTGCGAAAAAAGTACGGTGGCCCCAAGTTGAGGTCCAGATTGTAGTGTTGTTCGATTGTGCAACTGGATTGTAACTGGTCGAAGTTGGACTAAGTCATGAGATGCAGGTTTGGCCCGGCCATGCCATGGATGTTTGTAGTGGTTCGAAATCCACTTTAAACCATAGGTGCCCGTCTCATATGACTGTAGAAAGTCACAGAGCCCAGTCAGATTTCTCAACCACATCATTCATAAGCTATATTACGGAAACTAAGCTCTAGGCACACTGATGTGGTGTATTAGTAGTAGTAGTACGTAGGAAGAAGCATGGTTACAATACAAACTTGAACAGCAGCATAAAAAAACTATGAAAACATAATTATTATGTATTCAGAAGAAATTTTTGTAACAATATTAATATAACAAAGACTTCTACACTTCTTTATCTTTTTAAAGATGAAGAAGTCGGTCTCGAAGCTTCGGTCTCCCAGTTTTAAAACAGGGTTAATTACAATATATTACAATACTATTCATGCAAAGCATTTTGATTAAATTAAACTGTAACCTTGAAATACATTTTTCTCTCTTCCTATCTACTGAAAAGGTATAAAATAAAAGAACAATAGTAATGTAATTAACTAGATTTAATGGGAGTTAACAATAGTAATGTTAATAACAACCTGTAATTAACTAGATTTAATGGGAAAAAAAGAAACGATAAATTAGCAAACAGAACACTAAATACTGGGTTTTTTTTGTTTACATTCATTGGACATATTTACCCAATTTAAGTGGTTTTTTTAGCCTCTTGAATGCCAAATGTTTTTTCTAAGCCTATCATAGAGAATTCCATTTAATTTTTTTTAACCTTTTTCCTGTTTCCTGGAAATTACTTTCATGGAAACGCTTAAACAGGGGAATTCGGAATTTCATTGTAAAGCTCTCCAGGGATGTTTTGAATGGGACAGGGTCCCCTGCTGCCAAAAAAAAGTAAATCAATAAATAAACATGCAAGACCAAACAAAGTTTATATATATATATATATATATATATACAAAGCAAACTAAATGACTCAAGAATTGAAAGAAATTTTTTAGAGTGAATGAAACGGCGATTTAAAATCACATTTATTTTATCCGTTGCTTAAATACTGAATATTTCAAACGTTAGAAAACATAAGGACGAATTTTACACATTGCATATTTATGCTGTTGTTTTGCCAAGCTTTATTCTTGAAATTTCAAAGTCATCCAGAAAGACATGGCTGATCTAAAGATTTATTTCTGTTACCGTTTCATTAAAACTGTTTTGTTATTACTATAGTAAATTGCACAGAGTAAAACATTATATGGTCATGCTCTATATGTTAATGACAAAATTTGTCTGATGAGTAGCACATGTGCATATATTTATTTAATTGACGAAATAAGTTATTTTTATCTTAAATTCTTCAAATATGAAATAAATATAAAATATAGCTTATAACGCAAATTAAAAAAATATATGCATATATGTTTAAAAAGAAAGGAAGAATATCAGCTCATATGTTCAAAATATATGCACTTGTATTTAAAAAGTTTATGATTATAAGTAAATTAAGTGAATTATTCCCCTAATTCATTACAAACAACTGATTTTCTATTAAGCAATTTTCTATTAGACGCCTTCATCTATGGCAAAATTGGAGAAAATTTCATATAACATATTAAATAATTTATTGGACTCATAATTTTCATTTAATTGCTCAATAGTTGACAACATATGTTTTCTGAAAAAATAAATCACATGGATAGGACAGTATTACGTTAAAGAAACTTGAAATAATAATTAGAAGAACAGGAAATGCTTAAATAATTGGATATGAGTAACAATTTTTAAATAAAGCCGTTTGTATTTTATTAACCTACTACACAAAATTATTTATTCAACTTTAAATATTATATGCTTCCAATAATAATTGGAAAGACTAAAATGAAATAGCAGCAACAAGATATTAAAAAAAAATCTTTTTCAAACAAATATTGTAAAATATTATTTTTCATAAATGAAATTATTGCATGCTTTAAATATACATAATGCTGGAGTTATTGCCTGGAGGATTGCCTTAGGTTTCGAAAGTAACTTTTGACTCGCTTCTCTATCGTCAATAACAAAAGGAAATTGTTCTTGTTTTTGTGTGATGGGTTTATTATTTTTCCTAAAACTATTTTATTATTTTCTATACAGAATAAAGACGATGGCAACTGATTTGTAATGAAAATAGAAGGATAGCAATCTAGAATAATGACTGATAGCTACTGACTGTAAAATTTTACATTAATTATTTTTTAGATGAAAGATGACACAAATAAACTTAATAAGAAAGGTAACAAAGAAATTTAAATCCATTGCGTTTAGATGAACTAAAAAATTGAGGAATAATAAACTGAAATATACTTAAACAGTTGGAAGCATTTGAAACAGATTAGGAAGAAATTAAAACACAACATTTAAATGTACTGCAACACTAAGTATAATGTAATAAGATTAATAGATAAAAAGGTTTAAAGTACACAAACAAAAACAGTTAGTAGTAAAAAAATTGCAGAAATTGAATTACACTGTATTTAAGTGTATTGCCCCTTTCAATTGTATTACAACGAAGAATAAATTGAACATAACTGAAGCAGAAACAAAAGAGGTTAATAAAACAATAATAGAGAAATAGAAATATAACTCCATTAATTACTGCTGGAATCAAAATGATCTGCAAAAAAAAAAAAAAGCAGAAATACTTCTTAAAATACTAAAAAAAAAGCAGAAATACTTAATTACAGAAATACTTCTAGCAATTTATATTTGACAATGCATAAAATACAAGAATATAATCCTGCTCAAGTACCTTTTTATTATATGTATTGCTTAACAATTTTGATTAGCGCTTGATTTGGTATTGCTTCTTTTCCAAGCTATATTTAATTTTTAAATTATATATAATTTTCAATTAAGTCATTGAATGCCGAAATAAAATTGCATAATAATTCGCAAATATTAAACGGCGTTATTTCGATTTTAGAAAATATAATGTACTCAATAACTTTAATTAAAAAAAAAAGTATTGCTGTAAAATCGCAGAATAGGGGCCGTTGGGATTTGGCAACAAAAATTATTTTCGACAAGGTCCGTCAAGAATCTTGTACATCTCTGTCTTTCAAGCGACGAATGGCTTAATTTAAAGTAAGAAATTAGAAAACAAAGCAATTTTGGAAAATTAATTTCCCCTTTTTACGAGAATAACAGATAATGGGTTAGTGGTTAAAATATAGTTGATTTTATAATGTATAACAATAATTATTACATTACAATATGAATAAGTTAAGTAAAGCATATCTGAAATTCCCATAAAACTTTATTTAAGTGTTTTTTAGTAACCTATTTATATCTCCACATTAACAATTATGCTTTTATTACACAGTGAATGGTACTTTTAAAGTGCAAAAGTGCAATTTCATCACATCGAGTTGCACATACCAGTATTGCTGTTTATAGACTATGCAAACATTACCATTCTATTTCTCTACAGAGATTCAATTTTTATAATTTATATTAAAATAAACCAAAAATTAATTTTAATTTGTTGGATGAATTTAATATTCTTTGATAATTAGTCGACAGATATATTTCTATTTCAAATTGTGATATTCGTTACAATCATTTCTTTGAAAAAAGAAATAAACTTGAGATGATTAATAACAAAATGTCTCCAATCTACAGTAGAGCTGCCTAGTTGGAATTTTCCAGCTTTCCAGCATAGCATGCAAATCTAGACATTTACCCATAAATGTCCTCTAGAAAGATATCATTTTTTCCTAAATCCCCCACCCATATGCTAATTAATTACAATCGATTTTGTTTAAACTATTAATATTAATTTAAACTAGGGTTAAATAAAAGTAAATAATGTGCCCTAATAAACCACAGCCTAGCATATGCTTCTAATTAAACACAGTAAATCCATTCAGAACAGGATTTTACACATAATTATTATCTTAATTGTTTCAATCTAATTTGTCTAACACTACATCTTAATTCATACGCTGGGCATACGCACTATAAGAATTAACTTAAATTAATTCATACTCTGTATGTTGGAAGCAATATATCTTCTAAGAAAAGGAATGAAGATTATAAAAGCAGCAAACAGAGACAACATTCTGACATTATCTCAGAAAATTGAAATTTTAAATGATAAATTATAGTCGTGTTTTATAGCTACAAAGAGTTTAGCAATAAATGAATCCAACCGGAACAATTCGGGGGGATCAAGAAGAGATGTCTAGCATTCAAAGCAAAAATTGATCAGATTTCAAAAATTCCGCAATTGAAAAAGATGTAAAAAATATTAACAGCTTGGATCGACAATCAAATAAACATAAAATTCAGTGGTGGATTGTGTTGTTATTTAAAACAAAACTATAGGGGTTTTTTTTTCGCTTTAAATAAAGGTAGCGAATATTGGAGAAAATTAAGTTTCAAATAAGCAAAAATTGGCTTATCTTTAAACGTCTTTTTAATTTGCTCGATGTAAAACTGTAGGAGAGAATCCAAACAAGAGAAAAACGAAAGCTTCAATTTTTGAATTTCATTGAAGGAAGCAGTAACATTTGACAATAAATTTTCAATGCTTATGAGGCGAGTCTATTTTAAAAGCTAATGTGATGGCAAACCTACATCAAAAAGACATAAAAACTGCTCCAGGTTATACAGCTTTTAAGTATTTATTTACTTTGCCTTTTTTTGTTGGAACACTTCAGGTCATTAATGGATTTGTGTATTGTGGGGAAAAGTTTTTGTGCTAATTTCCGTTTATTTGAAGTAGAACAGAAAAGCGGATTTCCTTAATGAGTAGTTTGAAAATTATATCGTCAAAGAATTCAAACATTACTTCGGACAACAAAGCCTGATCTTCTAATTTCCGATAATGCTACAGTACTAGATGATGAAGTCCTCACAACTTGACATTCAAATGTAGAGACTGTATACCTCCCTACAAGTACCACGTTATGAATTAAATGGATCAAAGTATCCAAGAACATTCATTCCTCTTATGTCAGCATGTACTTCTGTAAATAAAGCTGTAAACAATGAATGCGTGACATGGAAATGTTATTTTGGAAGTAATTTCAGATAAGTCACTGCATGAAGAATAAATAACTCGCATTAGAAAAAATGAAGTCATCAACATTTGATACTTATTTATATCAACACTGGACAGAAAGTTGTCAACAATATTAAAGGGTTTCCCTCGATTAAAAACGAAATTGAAGAAATCGCATCAATTTCAAAAATAAATGGTATCGAAAAATTTTCATATATGGAAGAAGGAATAATTGAATTAATCAAAAGTGATATTGAAAAATGCATAAGAAATGCATTGGATCGTAACACATGGCAGTGAAAACAGCGACAGTGAAAAAGAAGATTAACTTACAAGAAGTTGAACAAATTGTTCAAAGAAAAATAGGAATTGTTTTATTTTGCAACGGGGATTGATCAAATTGAAGAAAAAAGATGACAATTTATCTGAGTCATTAAAAACGTTTATGCATTTACCACAAAACTTTTAAAGAGTTGCGTTAATTATTCCTCCAAACAAAAAACAGAAGCTTTTCAAAAAATAATTCTATCATGTACTTAGTAATAATAAAAATGCTTTCAAGTAATATTTTCTCATTTTTATGACAGTAATATAGAGTTTGCTAAATTATATATACTTGATTGAATACTAGATTGGATTTCACAGACAATTTTTCATAGAAAGTAAATTTTCCAGAACGCCATTTGCCATCAGCACGGGCTCTTACTTAGAATTCCCTAATAAATTTAATAATATCTTTTTATATTATTATTATCAACACATAGACATTTATAAATGCACTTTTATATTAGTGTGATACTCATTTTAAAGGATAATAGTAGTCTAGGGGTGGTTAACCACTGATACATACACTAAAAGTGTCGTATAGCCTGATTTAAAGTGACACATAAAATGGCATTTTAAAATTATATGATTTTGACAGTTATAATTTACAATAATTAAACAAAGGTATTACATATATTTAATTGAATCAGGTTAATACCTACATATAACTAAATCATGCAAATATTATAGATCTAATAAAACCAAATATTTATTTACATCTTTTTATATTTTTGTATCCCATAGCATAAACCAATAGTGGATGAAATATTGTTGTATATTAACGATGCAAAATGGCTACACACAACATACAACAAAATTCTTTTCTACAAAAAAAAATTTTCTTCTACGTAACTTTTTATATCCAATTTCTTACAATTAATCCTGTTTGGATGTCCCTGAAACGAACAGCATTTACGAAACTAAGAAAATTGAAGAACGATTCTAATGTGGCCTTTCTACCTCCTGCCACTTGAGAGAAATTTCGATTTATTGGTTTGAAGAATTGTCCTGAATTTACTTCGTAACCCTTGCCAAACAATTTCTTTATTTGTTTCATGTTAGAACTTTCATTTCGGTTTCAAAATAGTTTCTTTTTTCTGACATACATTATTGGAAAGAACAAAGTAATACAAATTATTCTGTCGATAATGCTGCAGTTCACAAAACTCTCGGTTAAATCTTAAAAACTATTTCAGATTCATTTTGCTGAACTTCTTTTGTAACGACATTTTGTCAGGTTAATTCACACTTCCGTGTTCACGAAATTTCATTCTGTTCTACTTCAAACTTTTTGGAAGAAATTCCATTTGTATTTGCTGTTATTGCTAATGTTACATTATCCTTATTTTCATAACTTTTAATAATCACAACTTGCAGTGAAAGACCGTGCGATTTGTAAGGAATTTGAATGATCTTTAAAAAAAAATTAAAGATAACGAATTATATTACTAATCCGTTTAAAATGAATTAAATGAGGATCTCTCATGCTTTCATACGAGAAGTACACTATCTGGAAGAAAGTGACGGGACACCCCCCGAAAAGTAGAAAAGTCGACAATACAGCTGACACATGCGCAATAATAGGTATCACGTGTCAGCCATATCCTATAAATACTCTGTGGAGTCGACTAGAGTTTTTTTCTGTCAAGATGCCTCCACGGGAAGAGTTGTCTGAGTTCGAGAAAGGTGTGTTGGTCGGATTGCATCTTGCCAAGGTGTCAATTAGGGAGATATCTCGTCGCCGTAACTGCTCAAAATCAACTGTATCACGTGTTGTGTGTCGCTATAAGACTGAGGGACACTGTCAGAGCAAACCCCGAAGTGGACGACCTACAGTTTTCACCAGCAGGGACCGGCGGGTGCTCGGCAGGGAGATTCGAAGGAAACGTCAAACATCCATGGATAACATCGCTAATGAGTTTAGACAAGCCACAGGTGTGGCCGTTTCGACAAAGACTCTTCGTATCGAGGCCTATAACGTAGGTTACACTGGACGTTCGGCGGCCCATAAGCCTTTGATTACGAAAACCAACAAGAAAGCGCGCCTTCGATGGGCCAAAGACCACCGTGCTTGGACTCTGGATGACTGGAAACGCGTCCTTTGGAGTTCGAGTCACGATTTACCTTTTTCCGTTCCGATGGACGTGTTTGTGTATGGCGTTTACCACGAGAACGCCTTTTGTCCGAGTGTGTTGTCCCAACTGTAAAGTTTGGTGGAGGAGGATTGATGGTATGGGCCTGTTTCTCCTGGTATGGGGCTGGCCCACTGGTGAAGGTTGATGGTGCGATGAATGCCGATAGATACTGTGATATTCTCGACAATCATGTCCTTCCTACCTTGTGGGCAACGTACGGTATGGATGATTGCTGGTATCAAGACGACAACGCAACATGCCATGTTGTAAGGAGGACTCTTGATTGGTATGTGAACAACAACGTTAAACATATGGAGTGGCCGGCGCAGAGCCCTGACCTTAACCCAATTTAACATCTCTGGGACGAATTGGACCGTCGGTTGAGGGCCTGCACCCCACACCCCAAAAGCAAGCCTGAACTATGGAACTTCCTGTTAAACATTTGGAAGGAAATTCCTCTTGCCACTATGGCTAATTTAGTGGAAAGCATGCCCAGAAGGGTTGCAGCTGTGATCGCAGCCAAAGGAGGCCCTACGTCCTATTAATTTTAATAAATATTTGTTTATGTCGTTATAGTGTCGTGTCCCGTCACTTTCTTCCACATAGTGTATATCGTGGATATATATATGGTGAGAAAAAGAAAAATGCTTAAATAAACTACTTGAGATGGGTGGCTACCCTAGAGTATTCTGTCATTTTAAAATTTTAAATTATTTATTCATGGCTTTGTTAATTAGTTGATTACTTTGCGTTGTAGAAAATAAATGACATGTTTATGACAATTTCTTCTCTCATTTCTAGCGTTTCAATAATCCTATTCACTTTATGTTCACCTTTATTCTGAAGCGAACAAATCTACTTTTGGAAAAGTTTCAAAGTTTCAAATATAAATTCAGAGCTAACGTCATTACGGCTTCCACATCGAATTTTTAAAAACCTATAACAATAATTCAGAATTAGTCTACATCTCGTTCAGAAACAATTCAGTTTCTACCATGAAACAGCACTGAATTAAGATCATATGAGGCCTTATCTTTACTAATTATTTCTTTGATTTTGAAATTCTTTTAACAAGGAGCAGTTAGTTTATTAGAAATACATAGTGTAATTTTATGTGACGAAGAATATTAAAAAATTATTTTAAAATATAGAACACCAAAAAATGAACGTATGGGTTTATAATACATCTTTTTTCTATTTGCCTCATTTATCAGTTTATTATTATATTAAAATAAAGAGAATTTACGTGAATTATAATAAATATTTTTTTTCATTTAAAAACGTCTATTGAATATAAAAAAAACTGGAATATTCGAATACTGAGTAAAGTATTAAATAAAGAGAAAACAAAGCTTATTTTATTTATTCTGGTTCTATCATGATTCCATGATTCCATCTAAATACTACATTTTCCGATTACTTTTAAAAATAACGGGAATACAAATATTTAAAATTAAAATTCTATTTTAATACATTTTATAAATTTTACGAAAATAATTGAAGTCATTTTTAACGGATTGATCACATTAATAGATGATCAATCAAGAGTTTAAAATTACTTCAAAAATTTCTTCGCAATTATGAAAATAATGAGGAATCCAATTATACAATAATTAGAATTATTTAGCCAACGGCCGTACCATGCTGAATATACCGGTTCTCGTTAGATCACCGAAGTCAAGCATCATTGGGCGCGGTCAGTACTTGGGTGGGTGACCACCTGGGAACACCGCGTGCCGTTGGCAAATTTGGGACCTGAATGACCGAGTGTCTAGCGCTCTGGCGCTCGGTGCCACAGGTTTCGGGTTCGAATCCCGGCGGTGCCATGGATGTTTGTAGTGGTTCGGAATCCACTTTAAGCTGTAGGTCCCAGTCTCCTATGACTGTAAGAGCGTCACGAAGCAAAAGTCAGGCTTCTACCTACGGGTGCTCCATCACAACAGAAGCTGCTTCCTTCCCCTTCAATCATGGGCTCGTGGGCTTGGCCAGCCAAGTTGGATAAGAAACAACAAACAACAGAATTATTTTTAAAAAAAATCTTTAATTCTCTTTGGTTTAATTTCTATTTTCTAATAACTTGTTTTATTGATTTCATAAATTGCATTAAAAACGTTTTTAATTTTTTTTTTTATTGAAAACAATAGTTTTGCGTACATTATTCACCATTACAACTGATATATTAGCAGTATTAAATGCACAACAAAAATATAATAAAAAGAAAATATTCTTTCATATAAATTTTTGAAGATAATTCTACTCCTTTAAATTTGAGAAAAAGTCCTCAAATACAGTTCTAACAATGTCCCAATAGTATCCCAA
>BPLQ01003025.1:1188484-1201222 GCA_021605075.1 Caerostris darwini
CTTTACATTT
Organism: Caerostris darwini; assembly: GCA_021605075.1. Lineage (NCBI taxonomy): Eukaryota > Metazoa > Arthropoda > Arachnida > Araneae > Araneidae > Caerostris > Caerostris darwini. The sequence continues at coordinate 1,188,495 of BPLQ01003025.1, forward strand.
ATAGTAAGTTGAACCAAAAGCACTAACAACTTTTTCCCGCAGATTTCTCAAATTGGTTCATACGGAAGCACAAATAATGCACTTTTTAATACATTGATTTTCACTACTTTGGCCATTATAAAATAAATATGTTTTGTAAAAGTGTAATAAATCTCACTGGCTGGAAAAATTTTCAAGGCAGGCGGCGGATTGGCCATCCCTGATATAAGCAAAAAGACAATAAATTTATTTGTTCACGGTAGCATATGTGTCTTTCTGTCCATTTATTCTAAGCCCCAATAATTAAATGTCTATTCATTTCAATCGATATTCTTTTCATGTGTTACATAGCCAAAAACGAGAAGCTATTAATTGTTCTATTTATTAAAATAAAACCTAATTTTAACAACGCATTGTTAGTAAATTATTAAGTGATTTAATTTTTTTTTTTTTTTTAAATATTATTGTTTAGAAATTTTGATTTTGCAACAGCATCATTGTTTAATTCCTTGGTGAGTTCTTTTTAAATTCTGATGTTCTGAAATAGAAATTATGGTAAGAAAGGAAATTGTTAAATCCATGAATTAAATTTGTACAAAATTGAAAAAGAAAAGGCAAAATGAGATCTCAAATAGATGGTAAAACGACTTCTTTATGACAACTTACTTCAACAAAATGAGAATTTATATTTTGATAAATATAAATAGAATATGGGATAGATTCGTTTCATCTTAGAAACATGGATACTTTAAACCCAATTTTTAAAAGAATATGTATTTTTAATATGCAACTTCAACCAAATCGCAAAATAGGGGACATTACAATTTGGCGAATTTTTTGGGGGGCTAATTAAGCGATAAGTCCCCAAATATGGTAACTGTTCCTTGTACTTTTTGCAATCGCAATCCTTTACTAAGCAGACTTTGGCGAAAATAATTTGTGTTGCCATAAAAATAAATTTACCATAAATGAAGACATCAAATAGAAGTGTTACATTATAAAGTATCAGTTGTACATAATAAAGTATTACACAATAAAGCATAAGCTGGTAATTAAAAATTTTAATAATTCACTTAATTGACATAGAATCCTAAACTTTAAAAAATCTGCATAAAAACTTGAAATATAAGATAAAGATAAACAATTAATATAAAAAAATTTTTTTAAGTGGATTTCCTACTTTTTTTTTCATTCTATTGCAGAAAAGATTTTTACAAACAAAGTTGAAATTTTCCTCTTATATCTGGCGCCATCTATTATTAGATACATGCAACTTAAATCTAAAAAAACTAAAATTAATTAATTAAATTTAATTAATGAAATAATATTTCGAAAAAATGAATTAACATCAAGTGCCATCCACTACAAGTTTTAAAAAAAATGTATCTGAACTTGAGTGCATGAATAAAAAGTATTTTATTAACGATTGAAAATGTGAGCAAGATATTTATAGGGGGAGTATGAACTAATAGAAGGAATTGAAAAAAGAGCTTATTTCGTCAATTAAAAAAATATATATGGACATATGCCACCTGCCACAGAAATTTTTTTTAGTGATTTAGAACGTAAACAGATAGTTTACTCTGTATTATTTACTGGAGTAATAACAAAACTTATTTGATAAAATGATAGATTTGGTTTGTCGCTTCACGGTCATTTTGTGCAAGTGCTTTAATAAAAGGATAGCAGAAATAAATATTTAGATCAGCCATTTCTTTCTGGGTGACTTTGAAATTTGAGGAATAAAGCTTGACAGAACAACAACATAAATATTCAATGTGTAAAATTCGTCCTTACGTTTTCTAACGTGTGAAATATTCAGTATTTAAGCAATGGATAAAATAAATGTGATTTTAAATCGCTGTTTCATTCGCTCTAAAAACATTTCTTTCAATTCTTGAGTCACTTACTTTGCTTTGTATATATACATATATATAAACCTTTTTTTGTCTTGCATGTTTGTTTATTTATTTACTTTTTTTGGCAGTAGGGGGAAAATCCCTGTCCATTCAAAATATCTCTGGAGATCTTTACAATGAAATTCCAAATTCCCCTGTTTAAGCGTTTCCATGAAAGTAATTTCCAGTAAACAGAAAAAAGGTTAAAAAAATTAAATGGAATTCTCTGTGATAGGTTTAGAAAAAAACATTTGGCATTCAAGAGGCTAAAAACCCCACTTAAATTGAGTAAACATGTTCAATGGATGTAAACAAAAAAATCTTAGTATTTAGTGTTCTGTTTGCTAATTTATCGTTTCTTTTTTATGCCATTAAATCTAGTTAATTACAGGTTGATGTACAGTGCTGTTCTTTTATTTTATATACCTATTTTCAGTAGATAGGAAGAGAGAAAAATTTATTTCAAAGTTACAGTTTAATTTAATCAAAATGCTACGCAGGAATAATATTTTTTATATATTGTAATTAACTCTGTTTTAAAACTGTGAGACCGAAGCTTCGAGACCGAGGCCAACTTCTTCATCTTTAAAAAGATAAAGAAGTAGAAGTGTTTGTTATATTAATATTGTAACTAAAATTTCTTCTAAATATATAATAATTATGTTTTCAGATTTTTTTTTATAAAAACCTGCTGTTCAAATAGTTATTGTAACCGTGTTTCTTCCTACGCACAACTACTACTAATACATCACATTACTGTGCCTAAAGCTCAGTTTCCGTAACATAGTATATGAATGTTGTGGTTGAGAAGTCTGACTGTGCTCTGTGACTCTCTGCAGTCATATGAGACAGGTACCTACAGTTTAAAGTGGATTTCGAACCACCACAAACAACCATGGCATGGCCGAGCCATACCTGTGCCTCATGTCTCAACCCATCTTCGCCCAGTTCAATCCAGCTGCACAACCGACAACAAAACAGTCTGGGGCCCAACGTGGGGCCGAAGTACTTGCACACTATATTATTCATTTACAGTAAAAAAATTTTGTGCAAATTTCAAAAAAAATATTACAATACCTTATGCAAAGTTTTTTCATGATGTTGTATTCAAATAAACACAAATAAAAATAAATAAAAATAAAATAAAAAATAAAAATAGACGAGAGAAAAATTATTCAAAAAACGCCCCATTATTTTTGTTATTATTCATTTTAAGCGAAACATAATTTCTTTCAAATTTCACAAAAGTCATTGTCTATTTAAATGATTCACCATATGCATAGATCCCTACAATTTTTAATCTGGTTTATTCAAAATTATTTTGGGGTTAAATTTATAAACTACAATTCAACTACTTTTGCGAATATATATTCTGAGATATATGCAAATTTCTAAAATGAATGATTCGTTTAATCTTGGTTTCTGAAGTTTATTTTAAGCGTAAGAGAAAAATACCACAGTAATGGCGATGTGGCATGATTATGAAAATAGAATTTTATTGTCAAATATTTATTATCCAGCTTTATAACAATCATTATAAATATTGATTATTCAGATTTACAACAAGCATTACAAATAATTATTATTCACCATTACAATAAACTTTAGAATCATTAATTATTCAACTTTACAACAAGTATTATAAATATTAATTATTCAGCTATACAGCAAATATTATAAATAAATTTACATTTTCGTTCTTCACAGAAAACTTTCATTAATTAATAAAGTGTTTTTAGAAGATAGAAACCCAGCAGGCATCAACCAAAGCAACTTTTTTTTTTATGTTGCTTGCATAAAACTGCCATAACTTTGAAAATAACCCATATGAGAACATATTATTTCTTCGCAAATCATTCATAAATTGACAATATGAAGGAAGAAATTGTTGTTATTCAGATTTAACTCAAAATACTACTTTCCATATTTTTATTGGGAACATGGTAAAAGAATTACTTCAGTGATTTTCCTTTTCCGTTTACATGCACTAAAAGACACCAAAAAATATTTTTATCCTCCAATTTATAGTACCTTGACTGTACCACTCCAACTCAAGATGGATGGTTTAACACTTTTTTTAAACTGATTTTTTCAGCAGCTGTTATCAACGACAAAGTGATTTATCGTTCATTTCAGTCATCTTAGCCAGCATCTTCTATTCTTTCTTTTATTTATTATATAGTTTATGAAAATATAAAAAAAAAAGAAAAAAAAAAGAAGACGTCAGGAAGAAATAGTATAAAAAATGAGAATAGTAGAAAATTTATAAAACTAATTTCAAAGCATTGTTTAGAAATTGTTCATAAAAATGACATAAATCTCGCATAGAAATTAATATATTTGATATAAACCAATTATATATTTAAGATATATATTATGCCAACGGCCGTACCATGCTGAATATACCGGTTTTCGTTAGATCACCGAAGTTAACTATCATTGGGCGCGGTCAGTACTTGGGTGGGTGACCACCTGGGAACACTGCGTGCCGTTGGCAAATTTGGGACCTGAATGGCCGAGTGTCTAGCGCTCTGGCGCTCGGTGCCACAGGTTTCGGGTTCGAATCCCGGCGGTGCCATGGATGTTTGTAGTGGTTCGGAATCCACTTTAAGCCGTAGGTCCCGGTCTTCTATGACTGTAAGAGCGTCACGGAGCAAAAGTCAGGCTTCTACCTACGGGTGCTCCATCACAACAGAAGCTGCTTCCTTCCCCTTCAATCATGAGTCCATATGGGCTCGTGGGCTTGGCCAGCCAAGTGGGATAAGAAACAACAACAACAACAACAAGATATATATTACTATTTCCTACAGCTCTTTTTTTTACTATTTAGCATTCTTTTTTTTACTATATTATTACTGTTATCTATATATTGATGGTTATTTTTGTTTTTTTAATTGCATTTGTTTGAAGTTTCATCATCTCAAACAACGCATATGAAACTCTTTATCTACAATTAGTGCTAAATAAAATTTAATAAAATTCACTGTATGTTCAAATTTTATATTCTGTTTAGGGTGTTACTTTCTTATTCCTAAGATAAAGTTTTCCAATTAAAAACATGTGCAGGATCAACCTAGCGTTAAGTAAGATAGTTAGTTACTAAGTAAGTAAGTAAGATTACTGCTTCACTTGTTTTTCTTTCTCGTATATTTGTTTATTTTATATGAAATTGCTTTATTCCCATAAGCAATTGTTATCTAATATTTTTTTTCTGTTTTTTCACTCTTCATTGCAATGATCTATATAGATTTATCCGGCGGTGCCATGGATGTTTGTAGTGGTTCGGAATCCACTTTAAGCCGTAGGTCCCGGTCTTCTATGACTGTAAGAGCGTCACGGAGCAAAAGTCAGGCTTCTACCTACGGGTGCTCCATCATAACAGAAGCTGCTTCCTTCCCCTTCAATCATGAGTCCATATGGGCTTGTGGGCTTGGCCAGCCAAGTGGGATAAGAAACAACAACAACAAACTTTTATACTCAGACAAAACTTTTTTGGAATACAATATAAAGTTGTAACCTTGATCAAGAAGGTGCGTACTATAGAAAATTGCTGCGAATTTACTAAGAAGTTTTTGTGGCACAAAATTTTGATATTGAAAATCTTTTAAAGTTTTCATGCACTTCAGTAAGTTTGCCAATTAATTTATGACGGATAAATTTAATATTTATTTCAACAAAACTTTGTTTTTAATTTTTTTTTATTTGTTAAAAAAGTTATTTTTTATTTTATTTCAACATTTTTATGTTCCCTATGAAATCCATTTCCCCGTTTTTTCAAAGTATTTAAAATATAAATTTAAGTTATACAGCAAATAAAACATGTATAAACCTTGCTCGAATTAAATTATCGATTAAAAAATTCCAAACGTTATCTTATTTTATTTAGCAATTATTTATTTATTATGTAAAATCTTAGAGATGAAAGAGACTTCATATTTTCAGAACGAGTTTTGACATTTCAGGAACTTTTGATGTTTTTATATTTACAGTTTAAGTTTTAATCAGTAATTTAGAAATTTAAACAAAATCAACTAATATCGATTATTAGCTAATATTTATAGTTTATATTAGAAAAATAGCGTAATGTTCAAATATTTAAAATGATTTTTCAATTTAATTATTAGTTTTTAAGATAGTGGTAAAAAAGAATAATAAAAAATAAAGGATAAATTCTGAATATATTTGGCAACTCTGCAGATATTTTATTGTTTACATTTGCGGAGGCCTCTGAAATTATGTATTTTAGGAACTTTAGATTATTACAAAGTTTTCCGATTTCTCCATATCAAGGCTATTCAACGGAAAATGTCTGCAATATTACTGTCTTGATAACAGACATTGCAGACCGAAGATAATCAGACAGGAGAAGTCTAAAGATTACGATATTCTTAGTACAGGGTTCTTGAATATAATAGTTAGTCTAGTCACTGAAATTGGAAAATTGCTTTTACAGAAACTTTGCTATAATAAAAGTTTCTTAATCTGAAATTTTTTTAAAATGAAACATTCAGTGAATTGATATCAACTATATATAATAATTATTTTAATATTGAAAATAATATGTATTAATAGAGTTTCACCTTGGTATATTATGAACAGGAATATAAAAGATTTTCACATTATATGCAGGCAAACAAATTTTCTAAAGCGTTCAAAATTATTTTTCATACGTTATTTTCTGAAAATTAGGGGGGGGGGGGGGGACAGAAAAATTGTGATTCGAAATTTTTTTTCATTGGAATTTACCGAAACTTGGCTAAAACATTAATAAAACATTAAGAAAAAATAGCATCTTTTCTATCTTAAAAAAATTTAGTAAAAACTGTATCTGAATTCAATATGAAGTGTGATCTCTAATGACTAGATAGACACTACCGCGATGCTCTAAATGCCAAAATGTGGTGCCCATTTCAGATTGCCAATGACATTTCCATTCAAGGCAGTTTAATATCCCTGAAAATTTGCAGAATCGGCTTTAGTGCAGCAATACGTCTCCCTAGAGCATCACATTTACTCGATCGGGCTCAAGTATGGAGGATATGTTGGCCAATCCATACGTACCATGGTCCCCTCACGATGTAATTCTACACCATTGAAAGGATGAAGGAGTCAAAAACTGCACCTGAGCAAATCGAACAGTTGAATCAAGGAGGCCGTCTTTTTATGTGAGTCCTAACAGTGCCCTTTGTGATGATAAACAGGCTACATACCTGCTTACATATATAAACTAAATCTAATATACAATAAATCTATCTTATTTACGGATATGACTCGGATAACAAAAGGTTTACTACTCCCACGAAACAAACAAATTACTTCTTCCATTGACTTTATGTCCAATTGGCTTGTGTGCCTGACCAATTGAAATTTTTATTTCAGTTGTGAGATGTTAAAGGCCACACATACCGTTCCAAGACTTTCTACGACTTAACGAAATCTTCTGCATACTGATCTAGATACCTATCTTCTAGTAACTGTTACTAGAGGAGATCTGAGTTGATATGGCATAACGGTTCTCTGCAGTCATGGTTAGATGCAAATATAAGTCATTTTTGACACTTTTAGTTCTAGGTACGGTATAGTACTATGTAGGCAAATGTATTAAGCCAATTAGCCAAAGAACTTTTATTATCTGAAATCTCTATTATTTTACCAATACTGTTTTCCCTACTATAAAATACTACTTAATTAGTTAACTGGAAGAAATTTTCAATATTTTGGAAATTCTACTAAATAGTATACAATACAATCAATTACTGCAATTTATTACATTAAAAATGGTTTCTTTGTCTTATTATTATTATTTTTTTTAATTTTAAAAATTAGAAACCACTATGTGATTAATTTTATTATTTTTATGTTATGTGATATAATTTTATTGTAGTAATGCATACTTTAAGCATAGAAATGAAATCAGAGAATAAATTGGTGAATTCAGAATTATTATTTAACTTATATCGCTTATACTTTAAATAACAGGAATTTATTATGTAACTATTAAGTTCTATTATTGGAGTGATTTAGAAGCAATTTATAAGTCAGCTTTTCTTTAAAAAATTTTTACATTGCTTATCAATACAAACAAAATGTCGCCGTGAAACCTAAGATCTAAAAGAAACATAAAAAGAATTAGGACATTATTTTCTCAAGAGGACTGGATCATTTTATTATCCATTTCTATTTCATACGAGAATATTTATCCAATTAAATAAAAGTTAAAAGAAAACTCTTAAATTCCCCTAGATATTTTATGTAAACAGTATAAAATTAAACATTTTTATTCATGCTAACAGAAATTATGTTTATGTCATTCTTTGTTTACTAGTAGATGTTTTATAATTATTATTAAAGCCTAGTTTACATTATAATAAACATGCCAAAATTTTAAATTTTTAAAAACAATTTTAACATAGTATTCTTCATTCTTTAAAAGATGATAGGTTTATATATGAATTTTTGACAAACATTAATTTAAAAGCATGCTGCTTTCTTTTACGATAATTGGGTAGGCAAGTTTTATTTTAGCGCAATAGAGATAGTTTTATTCGAACGGAACTAAATTACTTGTTATATAAAATCAATTAAAGCTAATATAAATGTCCTAACATGTGAATTATGAAAATAGTAAAAGAACAAAAAAAAATTACTAATGCAAATGATAATACAATAATTCCAATACATATCGTAGAATTCAAACACTGTTAAAAAATAAGGGCTTAAAAGGATGTATATTAAGAAAATTCTAATAGTTTTGAAATGTATGTTTCATATTTATCTTCTGCCAAGAACAAATCAATTTTGGGTCTAATACAGCAATTCTAGGTGTCACTGTTATTGATAATTTTGAAAGAAAGGAAACCGTTCCATAAATTTCTTAAAGTATAACAAAAGACCTAAACTGTCACATCACATAATGCTATTGATCACTATTCACATTGGAACAAATGAGCACTCGAAAACAATAATTCGAATTCACGAATAATTTATTTTATGACCTATAACTTTGAAGAAACTTTAAGAAAAGTGTTACTCATTTTTTTTTAAAAATGACCCCCTGCCTCACATAGTTTTTTTTTACACAAATATGTTTGTTCCAGTACGATCATTAAGTTTTTTATCAACAGTTTAGGAATTCAGAGCTAGAGTCAAAAATAAGGAAATGTGTACATATATCTATTTCGTTCTCAAAGTGAGCCCTATTTTGTTTCAGACTCAGTTTTCAGATAGGGACAACTGTCATGAAATACACAGTAAAACCGACGCCGTTTGTTGGTACTAAAAGTACATAGTCGTGAATATACTTCCATTGACATCGATACTAGCTTAGATTTCTCTGAAATATGAGTTGAGTTTATATCCTCAGACATCAGGAAAACTTTCCTCTTTTAGAGTTTCAATAGCATTTCGTATTTGTTCTACTTTTCTGAAGTATTCGTAAATGTATTCGTCTGCTTGGAAGCATCTTTATGCAAGTAGGTTGTTCTAGCAATAAAAAGAGGTTAAAATAAATCGAAGGTCATTCTAAAAATCCAGATATTTGATTCCAGAAAACAGTGTCCAGATAGATATATCTCTCTAGAAAACTGATTCTCAAAATGTATTTTAAATTTTAAGATGAATTGCAAATATTAGCGAAATTGAAAGAATAATAACTTTTTGACGCTTTTTATATTGCTCTGTAAGAATACACATTTTATGATCATTAATACAACATTTCGTTTGCTTAAATATCTGTAGTTATTTGTGATATTCTGCAAAAGTAATTAAAAGTATAACAGAAAAGGATTAATTATAGAGATATGAACAGTTTACACACTGTAAAATACAAGAAATAAGCAGATAGTAACAATTTTTTCTGTGTATATAATGAATTTAAGAAAAATTACGAATTGTAATATTAATGTTTTAATGTTTTTAACGTACTTTTAGATTATTCTATAATATACATTTTAGACACATTAAAGTGAAAATTCATTTATTTAAACATCTGCAATTATTTGTATTATTCTGCAAGAGTACTCCTCGTAAACAAATTAAAAGCATAAATAAAAATGATTAATTATAGAGATGAGAATTTTTAATAAACTGTAAAATCCAGGAAGTAAACACATGGTAATTACTTTTCTGTATATATAATAACTAATTATGATATCATATTCGACCACACAATTGATACCGACATGTAAAAGAATCCTTAAAAAAATTCTATTTACACTGGTATCTCAAATCTCTATGTAAAAATTTTTAGAGGAGGGGAAGGACATCGATATATATATCTTCCCATAGGAAAACATGACTTCAAATGTCACCGGCAGACATACAGATATAAAAGAAATGTGTCACAATAAGAACATGTGAATTGTAACAGCACAACAGTATGCTTAATGACAATAATTGGTGTACACAGAATACGGTTTTTGCAAGAGGTGTTTTGTCAGTGGTATCAGTTTATGCTAGTGGTGCATATGAGACACTGACGGCGTATGGTTTGCCAAATGCTTTCAAAAATAGCTGGAATTTTTCAGATATCAGTAATGGAGCTGCTGATTCTTGGTACGTTGTTCAGGTCAGAAGGACTGGACGTTTTGCAATCAATAACCTTGTTATTTTATCCTCCTGTTCTCCTTATTATATCGAAGTGATGAAGAAGGAGGCTCCAAGTACCGAACAGAAATATGCAGGTAAATTACCACCTCTCCGTTGTGAATACGGTTTATATTGAGATCCTACAATTACCACGTATTTTACACGTAGAACATTCAAGAACATTCAAGACAATAGCAGGAAATGTTTACAAAATTTAATTGTATATCTAGTTTGATGAATGAAACTAGGAAGGAATTAAATTCTCGGAAGAAATCATATAAAAGTCTGGGAATTAAAAAAAAAAAAATTTCTGCATAATAACTTAGCTAAATAAAAATAAAAAAATCAAACATGTATACGTGTATATCTTTACCTTATCTTAAGAACTTGATGGAATTATATCTAATTTCAGGTAATTTTATAAATATTTAAATTTACGCTAGATTATCGGATAATATATGCACAAAGTTTACATATATATTGTGCATTTAAAGCCTGGTGATTAAGATAATTTGGAAGTCTTAGAAAGTAATTTTACCGACAAAAACTGAAAAGAAAAAAATATTTTAATTAATCCGGCTTTTACATACATTTTCTATTAAGTATCAACAACAAAACTAATAGAGTACTACAACGTAATATCAATGTTAATACAAGCTTCACTATCTGAGGCATGGATATATTTACATTTTCAAAAATTCTAAACATATCCTATACTTTTCCTGTAGCAATACAGGCTGTCTAGGCATGTAAGGGAGGATATTGATGTAGGACAATTTTAATTCGGACCCATAAAAACTTCAAACTTAAGGAATTTTGTAAATGTAGATGACAACAATCAGGTTCATCTCGATCATTCCAGTGGTTTCCATAAGTATAGGGTACATGTAATTTTTGACACAGGTGATAACGTGTGCCAATAGCACTCTGGAACTCGATTCTTCTTCGAATTATTTCAGAAAATAGAACTTCTTCGAGCTGAATTCTTTTTTCTTCTTACTGACTTCAGTTTTATTAAGCATAAAATGCAGTATTTTAAGCATGAGAAAATCTTTTACAATAATTTTAATAACTAATTCATAAACTACATTGATGTTTTAAAAATGTGATATACGTTGAGATACAATGCCATAATACATTTTACTAAAAAAATTCATTTTTATTGTTTTTATTGAAAAACATTCATGACAAATAAACTTAAATAAAAAATAAATACTTTACATTTAAATTAATTAACAGGCAACAGTAATAGTTAATGGAAAAAAATAATATCAGTGCCACTATTTATTATGATTTTAAGTTTATAAGTGAATTACTTTACAATCACTACATTTTCCCTTCATTTTTCTTAAGATGATATTACTTTTATTTTATAATGCGTGCGATTTTTAATAAGCCTGTTTGAATCATTGAATAGTTTGTGGTTTATTCTTGTTTGAAATTGGTATCCATAAACAACTTTTTCAATTTTAAATAAGACTAAAAGTTCTTACAATCGAAAAATCACAAATCTTTAAAAACATTACATTAAAAGTAACTAAATTTCTTTTTAAGATAAATTAGTTGCTTTCAAAATGTCATTTTTTAGTTTTCCGTTTGGATTAAATACTTTCTTACGAAAAGCAACAAAATATTTCTTTCATTTCAGTAAAGTGACAGTTAAATAACATTTTTTTTTTAAAAGCTATGAATACATATGAGCAGATAAAAAAATAAATGTATAAATATATACACGAGTAAATATGAAAACAAATGAAATATGTATTTAGTTTATTTTAATGTAACATCTAGTTTACTTAAAGATTAAGTTTTTACGTGTTTAAAATGAAATTACAGTCCTAAACAAATGTTTCAAAAAGAAAGTAATGCATCTCATATCCAATCTTGGCAAGCATTCAAAAATGAAAAATGTATAATGGTAGCTAAACTGTTTGATTTATGGATTTCAGTTTGATGACCGTGGTTAATTCAATGACTTCTTTATAACATTGAAAAAAAAACTATTTTTGAAAATTAATCTGAACCAAACAACTTTCGACTCTGTTAATTTCAAATCCCATTAATCTTAAACTTTTTATGCGAATGCCGAATTGTGTTTAAACCGTATTGCCATTGTACTTCATTTTGAACTTTTATCTTAAGCCATTCTAATTTGAAATGTCAGATTTATAATGAATTGGGGGCATTCAGAGTACACAAAGGATAATATATGCAGCTGTACATTCACATTTTACTTCTGCTTTAATAAGAAACTTTACATTCACA
>BPLQ01003025.1:1201232-1223567 GCA_021605075.1 Caerostris darwini
ATTTTACTTCTGCTTTAATAAGAAACTTTACATTCACATTTTACTTCAGCTTTAATAAGAAATTTTACACATAGAACAAGTATTTTTTAAAACTATTTAATGCACAATTTTCAATTATTTGATTCTTAAACCAAATGAAAGTTTGTAGCATTATAAATAATATTTGAAACAAAAAAAAATTATTTGAAAATGTGAAAAAAAATCCTCCTAATTTTAATAGTTTATGTATCTATTTAATGCATGTGTGTTAAAATATTTTCTTTCAAATTTCGAAAAATATTTTGACTTTGTAATTTCAAATCACATAAATCTAAAATTGTTATATTCGAATGCTGGTACTTTTATCTGAGATCCTTTATACATGATTTGAACTGTCAGATTTGTAGTGCATTCAGCGTTATTGGGGATACATAAAGGAGGTTAAATGCTATTTCTATTCAAATTTTTCTGTACCCAAATTTGAATGCATTTGGGGGGCATGTACTCATCCCCTATACTTGAGCTCAAAGAAAGGGTTTTATAAGCATTTCCATTTTACGTAAACTGACGTCTTTAGCTATAATAAATTAAAATTTCAAAAAATGAAGTAGAATCAATATAGAAACACATATTTCCTTCAAATAAAAAAAAATGATTAATTGGTAATATTGTTTCAGATTTCAAATTCAACGCGCAATATATTAAAGATAATTGAAATAATTATAATAAAGTCTCATGCCAATTTTTCCAAATTCCCAGTGCATAACGCTTGTAGAATATTTTGCGACTAGCAATACTTAATTTCATTTAAAAATGTTCTTATGTATAAGTTATTTACAAAAATATTAGGTTTCCCATTATGATATACTTTAGCTCTGAACTAAAACCCTTGAGACTTTTTATAAGACGCACCTTTTATTTATTTATTTTATTTTAATATCAGTAAATTCGAAACAATAAAATAAAAAAATAAAAAAAACTTGGAACCGTTTTTTGACTGCTATGGAAGTTCGTTGCTCTTTTCTTTTCCATTTGTGTTTCTATTTTAATAAGTGTTTCAGTAAGTGATTCTATGTAAACAGAAAAATTATTATAATTGCTGTGATATTATAGAAATCTGTAAATGACTGGCTACAAAATTTCTAACAAAAATTATCAAATCGTTCCCAGCCAGAGGTTTTCAAATTGTGGGAGAAATAAGTATTTCCTACAAACAAAAACTGAAAATGTTTTAGCAAGTTATATAGAATGGAATAAAGAATACAACAAAAATAGAATAGAATACGAAGAAAAAGAATACTTAATGCGATCCAAATCGGTATATGAAAGAACGAAATGCATTTGTCAGATGCAGAGCCTTTGAAGGAGTGTTACCATTGTTTGAAAAGGGGTGATCACTTTCTGGAAATATTTAATATTTTTACTTAATAAAAATATTCTATTAATTTTTTTTTTAGCGTTTTATTAAGTAAAGTAGAATAATTATAAACATTTCAAATGTCTAATGTGCATAAGGTCAAGGCCCTGTAAAAGATTCTACAAAACTAGATGTGTGTTAAGAATCAACCTATTGAATATGCCATTACTATTTATGAGAAATTGTGGTAAACGATCTCCATACATTAGACACTGTAGAGACTATATTTAATCTTCCGTGGAAATTTTTTGATTTTGTAATTGTAATATAATTTAGCTTTAATTTTAGTATTTTAAATTTGTATTTTTTGGAATTGTCGTATATGCAATTTTTAAATTTTATTTTTGTACTTTGTAAATTTCTACAGTAAATTTTATTTGTAATTGTAATCTTTTCATATATTTGTTATATTTGTGTAATAATTGTCTCACTGTTAAATTTGTTATTTAATATAATATTGAAACTGTTATACTAATTTTGTAATTTTTATATTTTTATTACATTTTAATTTAGCAAAAACTGTAATTTTTCTTATTTCCGAAAATTATAATTTTTTTTAAAATTTGTAAATTATAATGTTTTTAATTTTAAAATTGCAATTCGATGAATAAGTATAATTGCTATTGTAAATTTTAAACTAAATGTTAGTAACGTTTTTTAGCTGGCACAAAAAATGAAATAGAAATTAATGTTCCATATGCATTTTTTTTCCCATCACAAAGACTTTTTTTTTATAAAAGGAAAAAACACACAAAAAATCACTTTAAACACGAACTGATATTAATAATGCATTCTCTTTTCATGGAAGCAAACAGAATATCAAAACAATTTAATAAAAACGCCAGACTAAAAGCATTGTCTTGTACACAGCGAAAGCGTAACGCTCTGGTCGCAAGAAAAAGTTGGTCAAAATCTATCACTGATGTTTTTCTAGTATTGACTTGATAAAAATGGATGCTCATGTAAACTGAACGTTATCCGACCAGACTCCTTTCTTCCACTTACTTGGAATCAGGCAATGGAAGATCCGATGGAAGTTAAAAGCTTCCTCCCATTTCCCTTTCACTTAGAAGAAAGCAATACGATGAAATGAGGCTAGTTTGGCGTAAGTTATTTCTTTCAGTGAAGGTAATAAGTCCGAATTTCGATGCGGGATTTATAAAGTATGGTGTATTGATATTATTTATTAGGGATGAAACAGTTTTATTTGCCTTAAGGGAAACATTTTCTTTATTAGAATCACTGAAATATAATGTATTGTATCCTAATAGTATCATTAACATTCAAAAGACACTTTAATATTTTTCCTGAATAAAATGTATTTGTGTCATTTTGTTTTTGTTCAGTAATTGTTGCCAAAGAAAGAGCTAATTAGCACACTAAAGAAGTCTTTGAAAGGATGTAAAAATTAATGTAAATGCAACAAATATATATTATAAGAAGACACTCAGAATTAAAATTATTAATTTGTAGAATAAATTGTGAATAGAATCACTGACCTTTGCAAGTGAAATGAAAGTGGAATACAGAATATTAATAACTTATGTTTTTCGTATATTTGAACACACTCGAAAATTTAAAAAAAATTAAATAACACTTTAAAATGTCAAATTTCTTCGAAATATTTGTTAACATGATAAGAATTTTGTTTTTATAATCTTTTGAAAACTTGTGAATCCTTACTTTAATGTTTCTTTAACGTTTTTCTTTTTTTTTTTTATCGTATAGCTATCTGTTTTAAATTTATCAATTCTTTAATACTTTTAAAATTGTATTAGTGATATGTTTGTCAGGCATTTCTGTAAGCCTCAAGTAATATTTAAGTGTGCACGAGATTTCTCTCTCTGTCCTCATTTTTCTAGAATTCAGTTCAAAAGAGATCACGTTGATTTTATTTTAAGACGATCGCCAAATTCTGCAACCGGCAGAAATTATTTAAAGTTAATAAAAATTTTTAGTACTTACGAAACGATTTTAATTTCATGTCTTTTATTCAACTCCTTTTTGCAAAAAATAATAATGGAAAATACATCTAAACTTTAATATATATTACTATGTTAAATTAGGGTTTAGGATAGAGGCTGTGTTAAATTAGAGATTAGAGACTATATTAAATTAGGTGTTTGGTTTTGTTGAAATTAGGGTTTAGAGGATCATAGGTCTTTTTTATATAATATATGACAATAATGTAAAAATTGCTGTTTTTTTGCTGGTTGTAAAAAATTCTCGATTCGCTCAACCTAATTATTATAAAATAAAGTGTGGCATTTCTGTATGAGATCCTTTTCTATGAGGATCACGAGTTTAAGAGGCGTTATTGAGAGAAATTAATCCATATTTGTAGAAAAAATGGAAAAACATTAATATAACAGATCAATATTGGTATAGAGTACTGCAAAACTCCGTGTCATTTAATAATTCGCAAGGTCAATTAGTATAAAATTATCATTTTTCTAAGCTATTTTGACTAATTTTTAAACAGGTGTATGTAGTCTATTTGTAGTGGATCATACTTTCGATTATTGGAGCGTTTATTGGATCCAAATATTTGCATTCTTATAATTAAACGATACATAAAATCAGATCTCTTTAACGAAATAAAACTACACTTAAAGCAAACTAAAGTAATTCATCTCTATGAAATAATTAATTTTGTTTTAATTGAATGTTTTTTTCTTTAAACAAACGCGTATCTCTAAAATAAAATAACAATATTTTTTTTCACTTAAACAAACATAATTTTTTTTCAGTATTATTGATTAATTTGTTTTCATTGGGACAATGATTCTAAAAATATTTTCAGCTATAGACTTGCAGTTACAAAAAAAGGATGAATTAAATCAATCAGTCTTTGTTGAACCCAAAAAAGAGAAACGGAAAAAGGAATCATAAACATTTTTCGCTTTCCTTTCCTATGCGAATTAACGTTTCCGTTTTATACCATTATTGAGCGACATGATTTAAAGAAGCAATGCATTTAGGAAAATAATTTTGCCGGTCATGTATGTGCCAATACAAAGATAAAATAATATTACGAAGCTCTAAATATGTTGTTCTGAGTGTCGATTCAAGATAAAGTGTTATGGTATCTAGCACACTTACTTTAAAAGCTGTGATTGAAAACTGGCTGGAAATTGAATCATCAACCTCTTACCCACGAGATAACTGTCACTCTATTTGTTGTCAGTGAAACATTTGAAAAGAATAAATACACATTTGGAATTTAGACCTGCATTGATAGAAAACACCAATAAAAACATTTGCTGAAAATGATTTTCTTGCATTACTTTCAAGACCCAGTGATTCATTTTAAGTGCTCTATTACCAGACTCTCGTGAATGACTCGGAGCATTACGGATCAATTTTGAGTTTGGGGTTTTAGGAAATTCCAGTTTGACAAATGTTTATAAAATCCAAATTCATTCTACATAAGAACAAATTAAGATTCTAAAAGATTCATTTTTTATAATTTATATTAAAATAAATCAAAAAGTAATTTTAATTTTATTGATTTTATGCACTTAATATTCGTTGATAGGTAGTTCAGAGAAATATTTCTATACCAAATTAGGACAATAGTTACAATCACTTCTTTGAAAAAAGAAATAAATGTGTGATGATTAATAACAGAATGTCACAAATCTACAGTAGAGCTGCCTAGTTGGAATTTTCCGTTTTCCAACATAACAAGTAAATCTAGACTTTCAGCCATGAAAGTCCACTAGGAAAATATTACTTTCCCCTAACTCTCTCTGCCCCATCCATACGCTTATTAATTATATACGATTTTAGTAAAAGTAT
The DNA here is from genome assembly GCA_021605075.1 of Caerostris darwini. NCBI lineage: Eukaryota > Metazoa > Arthropoda > Arachnida > Araneae > Araneidae > Caerostris > Caerostris darwini. Next base: position 1,206,430 of record BPLQ01003025.1, read on the forward strand.
TAATATTAGATTAAACTAGGGTTAAATAAAAGTAAATAACATATGACCTTAATAAAACACAGTAAACTCATGCAGAAAAAGATTTTACCCATACTTATTATTTTAATTTCTACAATCTAATTTATTCAAAATTACATTTTAATTCATAAGCTGTTTGTACATACGCATTATCATAATTATTTTCATTTAATTTGGCTAATTCTAACATTTAGTTTATATTATGTACGTTGCTAACAATATATCTTATAAGAAAAAGAATTGAAGATTATAAAGCAGCAAAAAAAGAACAATTTTTGACATTAACGTAGAAAGTTGAAATTCTAAGTAATAAATTATACTCGTGTTTTATAGGTTGAAAGAATTTAGCAATAAATGACTCCAAGTGGAACAATTCGGGAGTATCAAGAAAAGATGTCTAGCATTCAAAGTAAAAGTTGTTCAAATTTCAAGCATGCCGCAATTGGAAAAGATGTAAAAAATGTTAATAGCTTGGATCGACAATCAAATAAACATAAAACTCAGTTGTGGATGGTGTTGTTATTCCAAACAAAGCTATAGATTTGATTTCGCTTTAAATAAAGGCAGCGAATCTCAGAGAAAATTAACTTTCAATTGGCTTATTTTTAAGCGTCTTTTTAATTTGCTCGATGTAAAACTACAAGAGAGAATCCGGCTCTGCAAATAAAGTATTAGTAGAAAAATACAAGCTTCAATTTTTGAATTTCATTAAATGAAGCAGTTATGTTTGACAATAAGTTTTCAATGTTGATGAGGGGAGTTATTTTTAAAAGAGAATGCGATGGCAAACCTACATGAAAAAGTCACACACGTTTCCCCAGGTTATACAGCTTTATTTATACAGCCAGGTTAGAAAGACTTATTTACTTTTACTTTTTTTTTTTTCGTTTAAACGCTTTATGCAATCTCTGCTCATTTATGGATTGTAGGAAAACGTTTTTGTGCTAATTTCCGTTTATTTGAAGTAGAACAGAAACGCGTGTATAAAAAAGTTTTCTTTAATGAGCAACTTGAAAATTATATCATCAAAGAATTCAAACATCACTTAGAATAACAAAATCTGATCTTCTAATTTTCGATAGCAGACACTTCCCTCCCAACAAGTACCACGTTATAAATTTAACGAAGCAAACTATTCGAGCATATTCCATGCCTCTTATGTCAGTATGTTTATACTTCTGTAAATAAAGCTGTAAACAGTGAAAGCGTAACACGCAAATATTTTTTTGGAAGTAATTTAACATAAGCCACTGTATGTAGACTAAATAACTCGCATATAAAGGAAAGTCATTTACGTTTGATTCTTATTTATATCAACTCTGGCTAGATAGATTGTTAACAATATTAAAGCATTAACCTCTATTAACAGTGGAATTGAAGAAATCGTAGCATTTGTAATGTCGAATGATATCGAAAGAATTTCAGATATGAATGAAGAAGAAGTAAGTGAGTTAATCAAAAAGGATGATTGAAAAATAAAGAAGAGTTGTCTCGGTTCGTAACACATGACAGTGATAACAGCGATGTTCAAGAAGACAAAGTAACTTTCAAGTTGTTAAAAGAATTGCAAAAAATAGGAACTTTATGATTTTGAAATGGGGATTGATCCATGGGGATTTGAGGAAAGTAGAGGATAATTCATCTGAAGCATTAAAAACATCACAAAGCACAAAAATCATTTGCTGTGCAAAAAATAATCCTATCATGGGCTTATTTATTAAGCAAAAATTAAAATATTTTCAAATACCGTTTCCTCATTCTAGTTACATCAATGTTGAGTTTTTGAATTTCACCTAAAAAAATTTTTGAATAGAAATTAAATTTTCCAGAACGCCATTTGCCATTAGCACGGGCTCTTACCTACAATTCACTTATAAATTTAATAATATATTTTTATATTAACTTATTATCAACACATGGACATTTATAAATGCACTTTTATATTAGAATGATACTCATTTTAAATGAAAATGTTTGTCTAGGGAGGGTTAACCACTGATACATACACTAAAAGTGTCGTACTGCCTGATTTAAAGTGACATATAAAATCGCATTTCAAAATTATATGATTTTGACAGTTATATTTTAAAACAATTAAAAAAAGGTATCACATATATTTAATTGAATCAGGTTAATACATACATTTACTTAAACCATGCAAATATTACAAATCTAATTAAACCAAACATTTATCTATAATTATCCCATAGTATAAACCAATAGTGGATGAAATATTGTTGTATATTAGCGATGCAAAATGGCTACACACAACATACAACACAATTCTTTTGTACGAAAAGAAAAATTTTCCTGCATAACTTTTGATATCCAATTTCTAACAATTCCTACCCTTTGAATGTCACTGAAACGAGCAGCATTTATGAAACTAAGTAAATTGAAGAACGATTCTAATGTGGCCTTTCTACCTCCTGCCACTTGAGAGAAATTTCGATTTATTGGTTTGAAGAATTGTCCTGAATTTACTTCGTAACCCTTGCCAAACAATTTCTTTATTTGTTTAAAGTTACAACTTTCATTTCTGCTTCAAAATATTTTATTTTTTCTGTCATAAATTACTAGGAAAGAACAAAGCGATACAAATTATTCTGTCGATAATGTTGCAGTTCATAAAACTCTTGGTTAAATCTCAAAAACTATTTCAGATTTATATTGTTGAACTTGTTTTGTAACGACATTTTGTCAGATTAATTCGCACTTCCGTGTTCTTGAAAAATCATTTTGTTCTTCTTCAAACTGTTTGGAAGAAATTCCATTTGTATTTGATATTATTGCTAATGTTATATTATCCTTATTTTCATAACTTTTAATATTCCCTACTTGCAATGAAAGAACATGAGATTTGTAAGGAATTTGGACGACCTTTTAGAAAATTAAGGATAACGAATTATATTATTAAACCGTTTAAAATGAATATAAAATGTGGGAATTATTCCATGAATTAAGTAAGAATCCACCATGTATTCTTACGAAAACTGTATTGGGGATATATATATGAAGAGAAAAAGAAAAATGTTTAAATAAACTACTTGAGATGTGTGACAACCGAAGAGTGCTTTATCATTTTAAAATTTAAAATTAGTTATTCATGGCTTTGTTAGTTAGTTGATTGCCTTGCTTTGTATAAAATAAATGACAGGTTTTTGCCAATGTCTTCAATGTTCAAATATTTCGATAAACATATTCACCTTATGTTTACCTTTATTCTGAAGCCAACAAATCTACCTTTGGGAAAGTTTCAAAGTTGCAATAAAACAATTATATAACAATAATAAAGAAATTTTATTACTAATCCATTTAAAGGGAATATAACTTGTGTGAGTTATTTCATGAATTAAGGATCCACCATGCATTCCCATGAAAACTATATCGCGATGCGCATGTGGAGAGAAAAATAAAAATGTTTATATACACTTTACTCCAGATGTGTGGCGGCCGTGCCATATTCTATCGTTTTAAAATTATAAGGTAGTTATTCATGGCTTTGTTAGTTAGTTCAATGCTTTGCGTTGCAGAAAATAAACTACATATTTGTGACAATGCTTTCTCTCGTTTCTAGCATTTATTAATCATATTCACCTTATGTTCACTTTTTTTTTCTGAAGTCACAAATTTTACTTTCGTGAAAGTTACAAAGTTGCAGATTACGCAGAATTTAACTAACGTCATTACGTCTTCAACTGCAAATTTAAAAATGACTAAGAATAAACCAAAATTAGCCTTCATCATTCGTCTGTACGTAGCCTAGAAACAATTCAGTTTTTACCATGAAACAACACTGGATCAACTCCACACCCATATCAAGTCCACATTTGTATTAATTATTTCTTTAAATACTTTAATTTCTTTTTTAATTACTTCTCTTGAAATTTTTCTAACAAGATGCAGTTGGTTTATTGGAAGTATTTAATGTAATTTTATATGACGAAGTAAATTATAATTTTATTTTAAAATATAGAAAGTCGAAAAATGGTTATAGGAGTTAATAACATGTCTTTTTCGATTTGCCTAATTTTTATATTTACTATTATACTAAATTAAAAAAAATTACTAGAATAATATGAATAGTTATATAAATAGTATAGTAATAATATAGTAGTTTTTTATATAATGAAAAATTTCTATTAAATATAAAAAACCGAAAGATTCGAACATTGAATAAAGTATTGAAAAATTATTTTATGTATTCTGATTCTATCCTAATTCCATGATTCCATTTAATAACACATTTCATGAATGCTTCTAAAAAAATAAACAAACAATCATTTAAAATTAAAATTACATTTTAAAATATTTTATTAATTCTATGAAAATAATTCAATGCATTTTGAAAGTATTCAGTACATTCATAGATCATAAATCAAACTTTACAAAATTACTTCCAAAATTTCTTTGCAATGATGAAAATATCGTGGAATACTACACAGTAATTACAATTTTTTTAAAAAAATTCTTCAATTCTCGTTGGTTTAATTTCTATTTTCTAATAACTTGTTTCATTGATTTCATAAATTGCATTAAAAAGGTTTTTAATTTTTTTTATTTAAATCGATGGTTTTATGCACCTTATTCAGCATTTCAACAGATATATTACTATTATTAAATATACAGTAAAAATTCAACGAAAAGAAAATATTCTTTCAAATAAATCTTTGAAGATAATTCTACCCCACTAAATTTGAGAAAAAAGTTCTCAAATACAGTTCTAACAATGTCCCAATAGTATCCCAATAAGATTCATCCCCCAATAGGACTAATTTCAGTCTAAAACTTTAAGTAGTTCTTGTTAAGCAGGGACTAAAACAGTACTGAAGTAGTTTTCTCGAATTACATTGTAACTATTTATTATTTACTATTATGATTAAGCATTTTATTTTAGTTATAAAATGTTAACTAGTTCAATTATTTAGACTTTTATTAAAGGAAACTTAATACTTTTAATAATATGCTGCATCTGTAAAACTCTGAATTGGATATAAGTTTGATAAGTTTGAAGTATATTTAATTATTTAAATAAATTGCATTTTCTGCATTTGTAAAATATTATGAAAGCATGTGCTATGATGATCATGTAATTTGATTCTGTATTATTTATTTGAGTGATCTATAAGTAAAAAGACAAGAAATTTATGTGTGCATGGTAGCACATGTCTGTTTGTGTGTGTCTTTCTCTGCATTTCTTCTAAGCTACAATATTTAGATGTCTGTTCCTTTTAATCGATATTCTTTTCACATGTTACATAGCCAAAATTGAAAATCTTTTTTTTTTTTTTATCTATTTAATAAAATAAAACCTAATTTTAACAACTCATCGTTAGAATAAATTAAGTAAATGATTTTTAAAATCATTGTTTTTTTAATTTTTTTAAAAATATTGTTGCTTAGAAATTTTGATTTTTCATCAACATCAATGCTTAATTCCTTGGGGAATTCTTTTTAAATTCCGATGTTCTGAAATAGAATTTATGATAAGAAACGAAATTGCTGAGCATAGGAATTAAATTTATACAAAATTGAAAAAGAAAAGGCAAGCTAAGATCTTAAGCATATGGTAAAATGACTTCTTTGTAATTACTTAACTTCAACGAAGTGAAAATTTATACCTTAATAAATATGAATAGAATGTGTGATAAGACTTTTTATTCTTCTTTCATATGGATACTTTAAATCTAATTTTTAAAAGAATCTGTACTTTTTATAAGTAATATTGGCCAAATCGGAAATAGAGGCCGTTGAGATTTGGCGATTTCTTTGTGGCGCTAATTAAAAAATAAGTTCTCCAATTGGGTAGCCCATATTTTCTGTATTTTTTAGCAATCGCAACTCGTTACTTGACGAACTTTGGTGAAAGTAATTTTGGTCGCCAAATTCCAACGGCCCCTATTCTGTGATTTTACAGCAGTCTTTTTTTCTCAATTACAAGTTATCGAATACATTATATTCTCTTAAACCGAAATAACGCCATTTAATATTTACTAACGATTGTGTAATTTTATTTTGACATTCGCCGACTGAATAGATAATTATATATAATTAAAAAATTAAATATATCCTGAAAATTAAGCAATACCAATTCCTAAACTAATCATAAATTTTTAGCAATACAGATAATAGAGCTTATTTGTGCAAGATTATATTCTTGTATTTTATAAATTGTAGTGGCAAATGTAAATTGCTAGAAGTACTTCTGCAACTAATCTATTTTGCAGATCATTTTGACTCCCGTAATCCTTAATGGAATTTTATTTCTATTTCTGTATTACTTATCTACAAACCTTTTTTGTTACTACTTCAGATATGTTCAATTTATTCTTTACTATAATGGAAATTGAATGTTGCAGTACATTTAAATGCAGTGTATTTCAATTTCTGTGTTCCCTTTATTACTATCCTGTTTTGTGTACTTCCAACTTTTTATCTACTAATCTTCATAAATGCAATTCATTGGGGCAGTGCATTTAAATGCAGTGTTTTAATTTCTTACTAACTTGTTTCAAGTGCTTCCGACTGTTTAAGTGCGTTTCTATTTAAATCTTCCTTAATGCTTTAGTACATTTAAACGCAGTGGATTTAAATTTCTGTATTTGCTGTTTTATTAAGTTTATTTGTGTCATATTACGTTTAAAAAAGAATAAATGGGAAATTTGGTAGTCAGTAGCTATCATTCATTACTCTTGACTGTTATCATAAAATTTTCATTACAAATGAATCGTCGTCGTCTTTATTCTGTATATAAAACTCATTAATTCTTATTTAATAAGATAGTTTTAGGAAAAAGTAAATCCATCAGATAAAAATAAGAAAAATTCTTTTTGATATTGATGACAGAAAAAAACATTAATAAAATATTTCTAGGAAAATTAAATCCATTAGACTAAAACAAAAACATTTCATTCTTGATATTTATTACAGAGGTCAGACTCAAAAGTTTTTTTCGAAAGTTAAGATAACATAATATCTTTCCAGAATTATGTATGTTTAAAAAATGCAATAAATTTCATTTATGAAAAAAATTATTTTACAATATTCAATTAAAAAATTTAGTTATGACTTTTCTGCTGTTATTTCATTTTAGTCTTACCAGCGATTGTTAAAAGCACATGATATTTAAAGGTGAATAAAAAAAATGTGTAATAAATTAATGAAACACAAAAGACTTAATTTAAAATTTGTTTTGGCACTTATTTCCACATTATTTATAATTTATACTATTCAATGCGTGTGATGCATTTTTTTTCAAAAAAAGTACGGGCCAACTATTGTCAAATTCAATAAAACTTATGAATTCAATAAATTATTCAATATGTTTTATGAAATTTCTCAAATTTTGTATAAGCGAAGGCATCTAATAGAGTATTATATAACCGAACGTCATTTGTCTGTGATGAATAACGGGAATAATTCACTTATTTGACTTATAACCCTAAACTTTTTAATACATGTGTATATATTTTGAACATAAGTGCATATAGTTTTCCTTCCTTTTTTAAAAATATGTGCATGTATTTTCTTATCTTTTTTAAACATATATTTTTTTAAGATAAAAGCTCCGTTTTATATTTATCTCAATTTAAGACTTTATGATAAAAACAACTTATTTCGTCGTTTAAAATATATATACACATACGCAACCTGTCAGAGAAACTTTGTCAATGATGTAGAGCGTGAACAGATAGTGTTTTACTCTGTTCAATTTACTGGACTTATAACAAAACTCTTTTAATGAAACGATAGGAGAAATAAATCTTTAGACCAACCATGCCGTTCTGGGTGACTTTTAAATTTCAAGAAAGAAGCTTGACAGAACAACAACATAAATATGCAATGTGTAAAATTCTTCCTTACGTTTTCTAACGTTTGAAATATTCAGTACTTAAGCAACGGATAAAATAAATGTGATTTTAAATCGTTGTTTCATTCGCTCTAAAAACATTTCTATCAATTCTTGAGTCACTTACTTAGCTTTGTATATATACATATATACAAATGTTTTTTGTTTTTCTTTTGTCTTGCATGTTTATTTATTTCTTTTATTTACTGTTTTTTGGCAGCAGGGGGGAACCCTGTCTCATTTAAAATATTCCTGGAGAGCTTTACAATGGAATTCCGAATACCTCTGTTTAAGTGTTTCCAAGAAAGTAATTTCCAGGAAGCAGGAAAAAGGTTAAAAAAATTAAATGGAATTCTCTGTGATAGGTATAGAAAAAAACATTTGGCATTCAAGAGGCTAAAAAACCCACTTAAATTGAGTAAACATGTTCAATGAATGTAAAAAAAAAAAAAATGCATTTAGTTGTTTGCTAATTTATTGTTTTACTTTTTTTCCCATTAAAGTGTAAATACAGACAAATCTAGTTAATTTCAGGTTGAACTACACTACTGTTCATTTATTTTATATAATTGCAGTAGATCGGAAGATAAGTATTTTTATTTTAATATTGAAATTTAGTTTAATCAAAACGCTATTCAAGAATTTTATAGATGATATAATATAATTAACCCTACTTTAAAACTAGTTGACAACCAAAGCTTATTGTAAAAATGAGGAATATTTTTTGTATTACTATTGTTACAAAAATCTCAAACCTCTCAGTTCTCAACAATGCATCTCAAGTCTCAACCCAACCACACCCAGTCGTAATCCAACTGCACAACCGACAACATTACAATCTAGCGCCAAACGAGGGGCCTCCCATACTTGCACACTGCATTATTCATTTTCAGTAACATATTTTGCAAATTTTAAAACAATATTATAATATTTTATGTTATGCTTTTTATAATATTCTACTTAAAGAAACTAAAAAGAAAGATCAAAAAAATATTCAAAGAGAAACGAGACAAAACGAGAGAAAAAAATTAAAAAAACGAGAAATTATTATTATTATTATCATCTTAAACAAACATAATTGTTTTCGAATTTCACAACAGTGATTGTCTAATTAAATAATTCATCATATGCATAGTCCCTTACGATTTTAATCTGGTTTATTTAAAATTATGTTCGTGTTTAATTCATAAACAACAATTTAACTACATTTGCGAATTTAAATTCTCAGATGTCTGCAAATTTTTAAAATGGATGATTGGTGTATAGACGAATCTTGGGTTTAGAAGTTTACTTTATGAATAATAGAAAAATATCATAATAATAACGATATGATATAAATATAAAAATATAATTTTAATACCAAATATTAATTATTCACCTTTACAGAAAACATTATAAATGAATTTACATTTTCATTCTTCATTGAAAACTTTCATTATTTAATAAAGAGGTTTTTGGAAATATAAGACTACCAGACAAAAACCAAAACAACTGTTTTTGGTATTGATGATAGAAAAACTGCATAAGTGTGAAAATAACCCAAATGTGAACATATATTTCCTCCGCAAATCATTCATAAATTGACAATATGGTGGAAGAAATTGTTGTTATTTAGATTTAACATAAGGTACTACTTTCCATATTTTTATTTGGGAACATGGTAAAAGAATTATTTCACCGATTTTCCACTGCAGTTTATAAGCACTGAAAGATACCAAAACTTCCTTTTATCCTGTAATATATAGTACCTTGACTGAACCACTCCAACTCAAGATGGATGGTTTAGAACTTTTTTAAGCTGATTTTTGCAGCAGTTGTTATCAATGACAAAGGGATTTATCATTCATCTTAGCTATCATATTCTATATTTTTCTTTTATTACTATATAGTTTGAGAAAATATATAAAAAAAATATTAAGATTTTAAAAAAAAATATCAAAATTATACTAAACCATATTGGAATATTATTAAGGAAGATTCTAATATTCAAAAGTCCAGGAAGAAATAGTAGAAAATTTATAAAACAAATTTCAAAACATTGTTCAGAAATTATTCATAAAAAAAGATATGAAACTGGCATAAAAATTGAAGTATATGATGTAAATGATTTATGTTTTTTACGATATATTTCTATTTCATACAGAAAGCAAGGAAGAGTATTTTTTAAAACGTTTTATTTTTATTGTCATATATATTGATGATTAATTTTGCTTAATTAACTGAATTTGTTTAAAATATCGTCTCTACAAACAAAGCATTATGAATTCTTTATCTATAATTAGTGTTAAACTAAATTTGATATCGCTGTAGGTTTACTTTCCCATTTTTTTTTTTGGGGGGAAGGGTAAGTAATAATAAAAACCTGAATTAAACATGTGAAAATAAAAAAAAAATGGATATTTTAGAATGGAAAAGTTTATTGGAAGATCACGTTCTTTTATAAATTTGTTGTCAAAGTTTATATTAAGTAAATTGTTTTGATATAATTCTGTGTAATAATGGTTAAATATCTCTAGTACAAACGCAATAAAAGAATATATTTCATTTTTCAATATGGTATATTTTTCTAATGTTTCTATAGTCCAAATTCCTGTATTGATCTGATGATATGTATTGATGTAGTTATGTATCGGCAGTGCATTGCTAATGCATTGATGTTGCATTGAGCTTTATTAATGTATGTATTGAAAAAACCTCTAAAAATGATTTCTGTAACATTAAAATCTGTTGAATGATAAATTATGTTAAGTTCTTTAATTACATTTTTTATACATTATATGTGGACAAGGAGAAGTGTTTGAATTAATTAAGACAAATTTATCAACTTTAATATGTATTATGTCAACATTATGGGAAGACCCAGTTTATTTAAAAGTCCCATATTGCCTGTTGGTAATATAATTTAGTGCTGCCTAAAATATTGTAATTGTCTTGTTTCTTGGATAATTTTTTCCGATTAAAATCTTATGTAGGTTCATCCGGAACTTGAACAACGTAGTAAGCTCGATATAGCAGGCTAGATTACTCTTTTTTATTGATCAAAGCTCTATCTTACTGCTTCACTTATTTTTCCTTCTTGTGCATCTGTTTATTTTATTTGAAATTATTTTTATTCTCAGAAACAATTGTTATCTATTTTTTTTGTCACAGCTCACTGCAATGATCTATATAAATTTACAAACTTCTATACTCGAATAATAAAAAGTTCGTTTTCCGTTCGAAAAAAGTTTCGTTCGTTAAAAAGTTCATTTTTCCATTTAATTTATGATGGATATATTTAATATATATTTCAACAAAACTCTGTTTATAAAAATTGTTTTTTTAATTTGAAAAAAAAAATTATTTTTTTTTATTTCAACATTTTTATGTTCCTTATGATAAAATGTCACAATTTTTTTAACCTATTTAAAATGTAAAATTAAATACCACAGCAAATAAACCATGATTGAATGAAATTATCGATTTAAAAATTCAAAATATTTCCTTAATCTTATAACAACTATTTATTTGTGAGTAAATTAGCTTTATCTAGTCTTACAAATCAAAGAGACTTCATTTTTATGAAAGACATTTTTATATTTTAATTTAACTTTATTTATTTTATTATTATTTATTATTTTAAGGATTTTTGATATTTCAGAAATATTTGATGTTTTTGCATTTACTGTTTAAATTTTAATCAGTAATTTGGAAATTTAAACAAAATCAACTAATGTCGATTATTAACTAATGTTTAGATTTTACATGAGAAAAATTGTGTAGATTTAAAATATTAAAAAATATTTTTCAATTCAGTGTTTGATTTTTACTAAGTGGTCACAAAATAATTAGAAACAAAGGATATATTGTAAATATATTTGGCAACCCTGCATATATATCATTGTTTATATTTACGAAAGCCATTGAAATTATAGATTTTCAGAACTTTAGATTATTACAAAGTTTTCCGATTTCTCCATTTCAAGGCTATTCAATGGAAAATGGCCGTAATATAACTGTTTTGATAATAGACATCTCAGACCGAAAGTAATCAGACATGAAAATTTTAATGATTACGATATTCTTAGTACATGGTTCTTGAATATAATAGTAAGTCTAGTCACTGAAATTGGAAAATTGCTTCTATAGAAACTTTGCTGTAATAAAAGTTTCTTAATCTGAAACTATTTTAATATGAAACTTTCACGGAATTGATAACAACTATATACAATAAACATTTTAATATTGAAAATATTATGTATTAATAGAATTTTTTTCCTAAACTATATTATGAACAGGAATATAAAAGATTTTTCCATTACATGCCAGCAATCAAATTTTCTATGGCGTTTAAAATAATTTTTCTTACCCTATTATTTGGCAATTATTGTGGAAAAATTCAGAAAAATTGCGATTGCGATTTTTTTCCATTAGAATTTAACGAAACTTGGCTAAAACATTAATAAAACAGTAATTTAAATATTAAAGATAAAAAAATAGCATATTTCTTATCTTAAAAATACATAAAACAGCCTACCTATCTTATTTATCCTAACCTCACACACACACATACATACAAAATTAAGATCTGAAATCATTATTAAGTGAGATCTCTAAAGACTGAACAGACGCGACAGAGACGTTCCATGTCAAATTATGGTGTATATTTACTCTATTGACTGCAAATCCCATTTCCTTTCAAGGCAGTTCAAAGATCCTGAAAGGATCTACTCGAAAGATGCTACTCGTATACTTGATCGGGTACAAGTCTGGTGAATATGTTGTCCAATTCATATGAACAATAGTCCCCGCAAGATGCAATTCTACACCATTGCAACTATGTGTAGTATATAATTATTGTATTGTAAGATGAAGAAATCAACAACTGCACCTGAGCATATCGAACAGCTGAATCAAGGATGCCGTCTTTGTATGTGAGCCCTAACAATGCCTTTTGTGATGATAAATAGGTTACATACCTGTTTACAGAAATAAACTGAACCCATTAAATCTATCTCTTTTAAGGATAAGATTCGAATAACAGCGGGCTTACGGCTTCCACGAAACAATCCACTTCTCAGTTTGAAACTGAAACTAAAACTCACCCTTATAAATACCGAACATCATTGGTATGTTTTCCAATTGACTTGTGTGCCTGTTCAAGTGAACTTATTATTTTTGTTGTCGGATGTGAGAGGTACACATATTGGTGGACAACTTGCATACAAGCCGTCTTGGTGAAAACTTTTACGCACCATTGATCTAGATACCTTTCTCCTGGTACCTGTTACAAAAGAAGATCTGAGGCGACTTGGTATGACGGTATTATGTTGTTTTGGTTAAATGCAAATATCTGATATTCTTGGCACTTTTAGTTCTAGGTATGATACAGTTCTAGGACTTTTCTTCTAGGTAGGCCTATTGGACAAATGTATTAAGTCAAATGTCAAAGCATTTTCATTACCTGAAATCTCTATATGTTACCAATAATTTTTTATGCTACAAATATAGTAGTTAATTAGACTTACTGGAAGAAATTTTACAGCCGTTAACTTGGTATAACGGTTCTATGTTGCCTTGGTCAGAAGCAAATACCAGTCATTCTCTTCACTTTTAGTTCTAGGAAGTCCTATAGGACAAATGTAATGAAAAACTTTAACTCTAAACAAACCTCTTAAATAACCTGAAATTACCTCACTAATTACCTAGTATTGAACTATATATTACCAATACTTTTTTACTATAAAAATACTAATTAATTAGATTTATTGGAAAGATTTTTTTAATATTTTGGAAATCCTGCGATTAAGCAATGAAATCAATTACAGGAATTTATCGTGTTAAAAATGATGTTTTTCTTTCTTTTGATATTATATATTTTTCTTTTAGATTTTAAAAATTGGAAAACTCAATTTTATTAATATTGTTATTTTTACATTTTTGTTAATTTTTGTTATTTTTATATAGAATTTTAATATAGTACACATATGAACACTAAGCATAGCACAAGAATCAGAGAATTAATATTAAATAATTGATTTCTGAATCATTAACTTATTTCGCTTAAATTTTAAATAACAGGTGTTTATTATGCAACTATTATTCGAGTCATTTATTATGTAACTATTATGTTCAATTATTTGATGGAATTAGATGCAGTTCACAAATCAGCATTCTTCAAAAATTTCTAAAATTACTTATCAATGTAAACAAAACGACGCCGTGAATTCTGTGATCTAAAAGAAAAATAAAAAGAATTAGGGAATTATTTTCTTAAGAGGCCTGCACCATTCTATTATCACTTTTTATTTCATAAGAGAATTTTATCCATTTAAATAGAAGTTAAGAAATAACTGATAAAGTCCCATAGACATTTTATGTAAACAGTAAAAGATAAAGCACTTTTATTAATGTTAAAAGAAATTATGTTCATGTCATTTTTTATTTATTAGTAATAGATAGTTTTATAATTATTATTAAAACTTCATTTACATTATGATAAACATGCCAAAATTTTAAATTTAAAAAAAAAAAAAAAGGTTTGATTTTAGTTAAGCATAGTATTCTGCGTTCTTTTAGGACAATAGGTCTATATAATAAATAGTTTTAAAAAAACGAATCTGTTTTACGGTAATTGGGTAGATTAGTGTTATTGTATGACAGTTTTATTCAGGCTATATTAAATTATTTGTTATATAAAAACAGTTAAAGTTAAAATAATTATCTTAGCATGTGAGTCATGAAAATAGTATTAAAAAAATGCAAATGTTAATATCAACGTTAATGTAATAATTCCAGTACATATCGTAGACCTAAAAATCTATTAAGAAAAGAAGAGCTTAAAAAGATGTATATTAAGAAATTTCAAATAGTTTTCAAATGTATGTTTTATATTTATGCTCTGCCAAGAAAAAGCAGTTTTGGTTTAATACAATAATTCCATGTGTCTCTGTTATTGATAATTTATGAAAGAAAGGAAACCGTTCCATAAATTTCTTGAAGTATAACAAAAGGTCGAAAATGTCACATCCCGTAATGCTATAGACTCTTATTCACATTGGAACAAACGAGTACTCGAAAACGATAATTCGAATTCAGGAACTATTTATTTTATGACCTATCACTTTGAAGAACCTTTCAGAAAAGTGTTACTCATTTTTTTTTAAAATGACCCCTTGCCTTATATATCTTTTCCGTTCGATATATTTGTTCCAGTACTGTCATTACGCTTTTTATCAACAGTTTAGGAATTCCAAGCTAGAGTCAAAAAGAAGGAAATGTGTACATTTATCTATTTCGTTCTAAAAGTGAGCCCTATTTTGTTTCAGTCTGAGTTTTCATATAGGGACAACTGTCATGAAATACACAATAAAACTGACAACGTTAGTTGGTACTAAAAGCACATAGTCATGAATAAGCATACATGGATATGGTTACTAGCTTAGATTTCTCTGAAATATGAGTTGAGTTTATATCCTCAGACATCAGGAAAACTTTCCTCTTTTAGAGTTTCAAGAGCATTTCTTATTTGTTCTACTTTTCTGACGTATTCGTAAATGTATTCGTCTGCTGGAAGGCATCTTTATGCAAATAGGTTGTTTTAGCAATAAAAAGAGGTTAAAATAAATCGAAGGTCACCATGAGAATACAGATGTTTGTTTCTAGAAAACAGTGTCCAGACAGATATATATCCGTAGAAAACTAATACTCAAAATTTATTTGAAATATTTAAGAATGAACTATAAATTTTAGCGAAAGTGGAAGTATAAAAACAGTGTTTTAACGTCTTTTTATATTATTCTGTAAGAGTTTATATTTTCTACCGATTAATACAAAAATCGGTTTGTTTAAATATATGTAATTCTCTGTATTATTCTACATGCTCATTGTAAACGAATTAAAAGCATAAAGAAAAATGATTTATTATAGAGATAAGAATAGTTTACACACTGTAAAATTCAGTAAATAAACACAAGGTAATTACTTTTCTGTGTATATAATAAATACTTACTATGTATATTATTCGACCACACAATTGATACCGACCTATAAAGCAATCCTTACTCCTAAATTATCCTTTATACACACTAACCTATAAAACAATCTTTAAAATATTCTATTCATACAGGTGTCTCAAAACCCCATGTACAAATGTTTTCTGACACAAATGATTAACTGTGCCACCAACACTCTGGAACTTGATTCTTCTCCGAACTGATCTCATTTTTCTTCGAGGTGATTTCATTTTGATAAGCAGAAAATGAAGAATTTTATGCATGAGTAAATCTTTTATAGTAATTTTAATAACTGATTCATAAACTGCTTTGAGTTTTTAAAAACGCGACTCACGTTGAAGCACTTAAGATGCAAATCCATAGTATATTTTACTAAAAAAAATTATTTTCCTTGTTTTTATTGAAGAAGATTCATGACACATAAAACTTCTAGAGAAAAAAAAGTATTTTACATTTAAAAGTATTAAAAGACATTAATAATAATTAATGGAAACAATAATCATCATTTATTATGATTACGGCAGTCATTTATTATGATTACGGCAGTCATTTATTATGATTTTAAGTTCATAATTGAATTACTTTACAATCACTACATTTTCCATACCTTTTTTTTCTAAGATGCAATTACATGTGTTCCTTAGTGCGTGCTAGTTTTAATAGACCTCTTTGAACCATTGAATGATTTGTGGCTTATTCTTGTTTGAAAATGTTATCCATAAACAACTTTTTCAATTTATAAATATGAAAAATTACAAATCTTTAAGAAAATGACATTAAAAGTAACTAACATTAACATGAATGATTTACTTTCAAAATGTCATTTTTTAATTTTAAATAAATATGAAAAGTAACAAAAGATTTCTTTTATTTCAGTAAAGTGACAGCTAAATAATTTTTAAAAAAATCTATGAATACATATGTGGAAATAAAAATAATAAATGTATAAATAAGTACACACGTAAATATGAAAACAAATGCCATATTTATTTCTTCTAATTTAATGTAACATAAAGTTTCCTTTAAGATTAAGCTTTTCCGTGTTTAAAATTAAATTACAGTCCTAAACAAATGTTTTAAATGAAAGTAATGTTTCTTAAACCCAATCTTGGCAAGCATTCAAAAATGAAAAACGTATAATGGTAGCTAAAATGTTTGATTAATGGATTTCAGTTTGTCGATCGTGGTTAAATCAAAAACTCTTTTTAAAGCTAAACATAATGTTTTTGAAAATTAAACTTAACCAAATAACTCACGAGTCTGTTAATTTCAAATCA